>JABVXU010000455.1:0-43136 GCA_013365365.1 Cruorifilaria tuberocauda
TAGAAGTGATTTCTTGGAATGAGCTAATTTTATTTCAACAATATGAAAATTGACCTTTTGTTCGAATTCGTTCATATTTTCATGAAGCGTAAAAATATCAGAAGAAGTCATTTTTCGTTCCGCCTTCACACGTGAAATGCGTTTTTTCATCGCATTAGCATCGTCAATATCAACCTTTATGATAATCACTTGTGATATCAAATAAAAATCTTATCATTCTCTTATCTCACATAAAAAATGCAATACTGGGAAAAAAATTTCCAAAAAGAAAGAATAACATTACTTTTAATAGTTAGGATAATTTTAAAAACAAAAAGAAAACTTTTCAACCGACTATCTTACTAGTAATTAATAGTAATTACAGGTATTAATACCTTATATGATACGATACCGGTAAGTGTTTGTAATTGATCAGTTGTGTACATTTTCGGTGGATAGATATGATGAGGGAGACGACGATCGCCTATTGGATACTGTTCCATATGCCAAATTTTCATCGTTTATTATTCTTATTGTTTCTGTTAATGTTTATTATTGTTACTTCTTATTGTTTCTGTTAATGCTTATTATTGTTACTGCTATTACTATTATTATTATTCTTATTGTTTCTGTTAATGTCTATTATTGTTACTGCTATTACTATTATTATTATTCTTATTGTTTCTGTTAATGTCTATTATTGTTATTGCTATTACTATTATTATTGTTAGGCTGTTGTTGCTAGTTGTTATTGTTGTCGAAGATGATAAAAACGATGCACGATGAAAATAAATATTTCTAAATTTATTTCATTACTTTAAAATCATTTATTCGTAATATTTCGTAACGTTTGGAATATGGAAATGAAAGTGTAATCATTTTTTTATTATTTAATTATTGAAAATTAAATTACCAAAATAGGATAAAGCAGTAAGCTATGATTGAGAAGCATAAGTAATAATAACAATAATAACTTCTCTCTCTCTCTCTCTCTCCTTTCTCTCTTGCTCTTCAGTAATCACTTAAATTAAAAAATCAAGTAATAAAATGAAATTGCTTCTTGTTTCTGATGCTATAAAAAAAATATTGGTTTGTGATAACAAAAAAAGTAAGTAAGAAAACAAAATAAACAAGTAGAAGTAAGTAAGATAAAAGATTGTCGAAATATGATTTCTACAAATTTTGTACAAATTTACTTCATACTTCAAATTTCAAAAAGAAATTATGAGTTACCTTTGTTAAGGTAAGTCTAAGAATAAAACTGCAAGTAGACAATAAAGATGAATGTATAAAGAAGATTGAACACTTTGTTAACTTTTACATAAAATATCAAAGATTGATTTTAAAATGATTTCCATGCCTAAGCATTCTAAAAATTTATTCAGTAACTATGTTGAACTTATGAAATTAAAAATTATAAATTTAAAAACGATTAATTTTCATTTCATAAAAAAAGGGATATCATCATAAATTTAATTAATTATCCATAATTAGGCTGCAATTAATTCGATCTAAAATAGCAAAACTTTTTAGGAAAATAATTATGGCAAAATATCGAATTATGTTTATTTATACAAATACAAGTATTGAGTATATGAAAACTTGAAAATGTAATAAGTATAAGTAATTATTATGAACAACAAGTATAAGTAAATTAAAATAGAAATTCAATTCCTCGACTACAAAATATAATTTTAGGTACAAAGAAGGTGAATGATATCTGATAATGAATTAATGATAATATTAATTGGATAATATTATTTCTTACGGTAAAAAAAACGAATTAAAATATTATTTAAATTTCATTAATTATTTTTTATCACTTTAAAATAGAAGAATTTACTTGCAAAAATAATTGAAAGTAAAAGGAGGACGAGAAGAAATTGTGAACGTAAAGAAAAATAAATTTCGTATCAAAATTTGCGAACGGTGAAAAAAAAAATCCCCACAATGGAAAATTCCTATTTTAAGTAATTAAGAATCGAAATTAATATTTGTGTCAAGGATAGGGTGACATAAATTCTTTTGTTTATATTAGAAGTTCATATCATTTTATCAGTTACTAGCAGGCGTATTATCAAATTCGAACATCTCTTTAACTATCATTCAATCCTAAACTAAACAATCCAACGCTTTTTCGTTATTAACCGGAAGGTAGTGAAAATTTAAAAATGCTTGAAAATTTTCGAATTTTTAAATAGAAGATAAAATGAAGCAAATGAAGTAAAAGTAATCAGTCAATCTTATCATACAGTAATAAAAAGTTCATAAAATTAGTAAATGTAAAATTAATTTTAATTATCGAATATGATGTTATAGTTACTTCTTTTTTTTTTTTTTTTGCTTGCATTTTTGTAAACATTGTTATAAAAATTCCCCGAATAGTTTTTTTTGCATGCAATTTTTTTTTCAAATTCAAAATTTTCAAACAGAAATAATCATGATTGTAATAAGTAGCAGAAATAATCATGATTATATAAGTAGCAGAAATAATCATGATTATATAAGAATGTATAGTGATAAGAAAAAAAATTAATGATACGAAAAAACAATTTCATCCATGCTTGAAATTAGAACGTACAACGATTAGTATTTGCGAATTATCTTTGTAAATTAGTTTAATTGAAATATTTTATAAACAAAATTTGAGAAATTTTATTTAGAAAATTTTCATTATATCAGAATTATACGAGAAAAAATAATTCAACTGAATAACTATTTGAAATTTGAAAAAAAAAAGTCATTTTTTTCATTTTAATAAAAATAAAATTGTTCGTTTATGAAGAGGAAAAGAATGATAAGAATAAATGAAGTCTAAAAAAATATTGAAAAGATTAAATTGAAAATATTTAAACTAGAAATTAAATGGTAAAAACTAGTATCAAACATACTTATATTTAATTTAGTGATATGATAACATAACAATCAATTATGTGATAATAGTATACTGAAGAAAATAACATAAAAGAATTGAAGTGCGAGTAATTAAATGAAATTGAAATGGAAAAAAAAGAATTTCCCAATTTTCCATTCTCAAAAATAATCCATGATATTTTAATAAATTGAAAAAGAGGAATGAAAATCAATGAATACAACAGGTAGTCGAGTAATTTTAGTACAAAAATTTTTTGCACCAAACATACCTTCGCGTTTTTCCTTAAAAAAGAAAGTTTTAAAAATATTTGTTAAATTAATCGTACGTATCAGTAGTTCTAATTATTTATCATTTTTTTTTCCTGAATGAATTATAACTTTAAGTATTTTCGAAGTAAAATTAAAAATTAAAGTATCGTACAATTTTTAATTATCATTCATTAATTATTTCCTATCTGTTGTTGATTTATTTGCGTTATTTCTTTTTGTTTTTTTTCTTGATCCAGCGAATACTACAATATTAAAAATTTTTTTTTAAAATCACTCAATTTAATCATGCAACTTTATTTCAACTTCTTGCTGTAAATCTTTATCTTATCAGTAAAATATTATCTTGGCTTATTTTTCAAATTCAAATCTTCAACAAACGAGGAATTGTTCCATGAAATCCAAGGAGCAATAAAACAAATTATCCCAAATCAAACTTTCATAACTCTAATTTATCAACAGTTACGGAGAAAGCTTATCAGTAATGAAAGGAAATGATAAAATGAATATAAAATTAACTAACAATTCAGACATTAAGAGATGTTTAATGAAATAGAGCATTGATATTATTAAGGCAATTTAGAGCACATCCATTACGCCTACCTATACACGTATATACGCTCATAACCCGCACACACATCGCCTACGCATACACCAGAGATACCTTGAAGACCTTGAAAATTCCTTTACTAAACTTTTAAATTTGTCAAGAAACATTATGCATTACATAAAAATTTTCTAACTTTTTAATTACTCTAATTTCATTTCCGATTATTTAAATTTCCGCTATTATATTTGAATTTATTTCCGCGCAATTTCACTCTATAAAACGTTGATTTAGAAATATATGCGCATATATCTATATAATAAGTAAGTATCAGTTAGTATCAGTGAATAAGTATCGGTTAATTTGATTTCATTCGAATAAGTGAATAAATAGAATTTGTGATATGATTCAATTCCAATATACATAATTTGCAAGAGAATATACCATTAAAGTAAAGTTGTCCATTAAAGTAAAAGTAGGGGTTGATCATGAAATGAGTGATAAGTTTAGAAGTATCGGGTTGGTGAATTTGAGTTTTCCAATTATAAATTCCATAATTAAATTTCAGCCCACATGGATAATAAACGTGATAAAATGAAACTTTCCTACTTAACTTTTTAACAACTTTTCTTTTTTTTAACAAATTCAATAATTTGTTAATTACACAAAGATAAAAATTCACTTTCCAAAAATCATATCAATGATCGAAGAAAAAAAAATCAATGCATAAATTAATTTAATGAAAATAGTTTATTGCTGTAATGTTATCAATACTAATTTAAATTTGAACATTAAACAATCTGCCTCTCTCTCTCTCTCTCTCTCTCTCTTAATTATCTTTCGGCAAATTAATTGTTTTTTCGGGTTTTTGAATGGAAATTTTAATCATGATAAATAGATAAAATGATGATTTTATAGTAACAACGAATAATAAATTTGATTTTTCTCCAATGATTATCTTTATCATCGTTCATAAAATACTAATAATCATGATTATTATTGTAAGAAACAAATTAATTGTAATCTTTGAAATTATCAGTATGCTATTATTTTTGGTTTATTGAATTTAACACTAGCATATATGGGAGACATAAAATTATATAATTTATTTAATTCGAATAAGCGAATAAATAAATAATCAAAAACATTTTTTTACTGATTGACAATAATTATTCTCTCAATTAATTTCAATTTGATCAGGAATGAAATTATTAGGAATAATTAAAAATGAGTAATTAATTAGCAAAAAGATTAAAATAACTGAGATGAGAAAAACAAAAACAAAAACAAAAACAAAGAAACAACAAAGACAGCAATAACAAAAACAAAAACAACAACAACAACAACAACAACAACAACAACAACAACAACAACAACAAAAACAACAACAACAGCACCAACAAAAAAGTAAAAGGACGAACGTTCAGAAATAATTTTTATTCGTTTCTGAAAATTCGATCTATTGTGAAAATTGTCCTCATTCTACCTGTTTATTTGGCACATCGTACGATTTTCGTAGTTTTAATCGAGCCATTGAAATGGCTATCATTTTATTTACTTATCCTACATTTATCCTATAACTACTCACCAGCCTAAATTTCATATTATTTTAATTCATATTATTGCTTTATTGCTTTATCACCATTATTACAATATAGTAGTCATAATGATAATAATGATAATATGACAGCGATGATAATAACCATGCTGAGTATTACTTTAATACTGTTTGCTATTATTTTATTATCATTTATTTACAATAATCGTGGTAATAATGATGAATAATAACGATGATAATGATTATAACGATAATGATGCATTATTTTAATACTACTTGCTATTGCTATTCTATTAGCAGTGATAATAACAATGATGATACTTGCTATTGCTTTATCATCATAATTACTATCGTGATATTGATGATAATAATGAAATAATTGTGATAATACTAGTTAAAAAAATAATTTCTATGATACTACTTACAAATTGTATTATTGTATTATTGATACGAGTTACAAGTTTGTAATGATATTAGTAAGATAATAAATAGTTACGGTATGATACGGTTTGAAAATGACAGTTACCAAAATTGACTATTTGTCGAATTCTTTCATTGCCCTTCTAACCAATTTTTGTTTTTTATATTCTCCACCCAATCTAGTGTTTCCTGTTTTTTTTTTGTTTTTATCTAATTTAATTTATTTTTCATTCATTGTTACTTAAGATCAAGGATAAAAATGCATATCATTGTTGATAATCGTTGTTTTTGTTTTTTTTTTTTCCTTTTAACTAATTTAGCATCTATTTACTTTTGATTTTTATCATTTCAAAACTATTTATCGTTTAATCATTTTACGTTCTATCTCTTTCTCTTCATTATCAATTAAAATTCTTTTAGAATTATTAAAATTAACAAAAAATTTTTTTTCCTTTCTTTTTTTACTTCACTGATAACAGAAAATTTTTTTTTTTTCATTTTCGTCGAAAATATTTTTAAATAAATCAACTAAGATAGAAATAAAAGATTGAGCAAGCAATTGAATTGTAGAAAAATAATCAGTAAATAAATATAATTATATCAAATGTTTAAGTATTGATAAAGTTAGCGAATTCAATTACAATTCAAGTATTGATAACAATTACAATTTAAATATTGATAGGGTTATTGAATTTAATTATAATTTAAGCACTGGTAAAGTTAACGAATTCAATTACAATTATTAAGCTCTATTAAAATTTATAATACTAAAATATCACATTGAGAATTTGCACTTATACAATTTCACAACTCAGTGAAACAATAAATGTTAGTAGCAGGTAATAATTATGAAGTTTAAATAAATATTTATTTAATCACACATTTATTTATTTAAATTTAAAATTAAATTTTATTACAGTTATCGAGGGAATATTTTAATGTGACATCCCGTTCCCAAATAACTTTACGCTTCAATAATTCAACGATTTCGATTCGATTACAGTTATAAATAAATTAAAAAAGAAATTTCTAACATGCATTATTTTCTTTTGAAAATGCAAAAGTAATTAAAAAAAATTTTTTAGTACAAAATCAATTAATAATTTCTCATACAATTATGAATGAATTAAGAAAAGAAACATTAATACGTGTCCTATATTTAAAAAAAAAATAAATTTTGGAATATTTTGAGTTAACGAATGAAAATTTTGACCTAAATTAAAAAAAATATATATATTTTAGTATTTTTAATTTACTAATGGAATTCCTTCTAATGCATAATTTTAAAAGTGCCAAATATTCATTGGTATAATCATTTATATTTTATTACTGTGATTAATAATATTATTCATTATTGATACCATGATTATCATTATTAACATTATCATTAATTATTATCATTAATTTGTTCTATCAGCAGTGATAATGACGATGAAAATACTTGCTATTGCGCTATCATCATAATTACTATAGTGATATTGACGATAATAATGATGGTTATCATTAATTATCGATATTATTGATTCTTTTGTTTTTTGATTTTTGAAATTTAATTCAAACGCTATTTTGATTATTCTTTCCTTTTAGCGTAGTGAAAGAGAAATAATTCAAAGTTTGAAATTAACACTTTTCTTTTTCTCTTGATTTCATCTTTTACGGTTCAATCGTCCTTTTATCTGGAAGCTAAAAGAAAATTCTGCAAATTACAGGTAGAGAAAGGAAGGGAAAAAGAAAGAAACTGAAAGGTGATTAGGTTTTTTTTTGATGCTGAACAAAAGAAAAAAGAATCAGGAACTAAGGAAAATTAATGCCGATTCAAATTTGATTTTCCTTCATTGGAACGTCGAACTGCTAATAATGTTTATTTGAGTAATTTGCTAATTTTCAACATTTATCGATGAAAAGTGTCTATGGAAAAAGAAAGAAAAAGAAGGAACAATAATATGAGATGAAATTTGAATTAATTTTAAAAAAATGAAATAAATTTTAACCAAAAGCAACTAACAATTTTGAGCAAATAACAAGAAGAAATTCCGCAGAAACTTAACAAATAGAAACAAACAGAAATTAGACCATCAATTTACAGAATTAAAAGAAAATTGCAGAAATATTATTCTAATTAATTCGAAAAAAAAAATTGCTATTTATTATTATTAACAATATACTTGTAATTGTTGACATCAAATCACATCACAAATAACAAAAAGCTTCATTTCCTATTTTTAAAATAAACAATTTTACAGGAAAATAAATAATATCGAAGTTTGTTTTTAAAATGTATGTATTTATTGTACTATTTAAATAAATACCTAATTTAAATTCGCCTTTATTTTAGCAAAATTATACGATTGTATCAAATGCAAAAGCTAATTCTTTACTCGTCAATCATTGTATTGATTACTGATTAAATTCATCAAATTTCATTCGTCTCGATTCAACTTCCTGCTTATTGATTAGATTATTTTTAAAAACTATTATACGATGACCCATAAATAGTTATGTGTGACAGTCTTATGATTCACTTGTTTTTGCTTTTTTTTTGTTGTAATATCGTTTATATGCTCTTATTTCTGCTAAAGTACCTGCAAAATTTAAAAATTGAGAAATAATTAAGGGAAAATCTTAACAATTTAAAATGTGCTATTTTTTTTAAATATAAAACTAATTCTTCCTTTTTTCTTCATTTTCTCTCTCTCTCTCCTTGCGTCGTCCAACTCTATTTATAGAGTGAAAACAGGAATACTTTAAAATCAACAAAATAGTGATATGTTTTGATTAAAGAAGTTGAAATTAAAAGAAAAAAAGAAGCAATCAATTTCCATTCTTTTCATTATAATAGCACTTCGAAGACAGAAAGATGAATCGTTTTCTGCTCACAAGAACATCTGATCAAGCAAACAGGAAGATAAGAAAGAAAGCGATAGAAATTTCTACTTTGATGGAAAATTAAACATTTTGAGATCGTCAACATTTTCAAGCCCATGAAAAAACATTTGTCCAGTAGAAAAACAAAAATCAACGATAGCAAAATTCCTTTTTAAATGCATTTTCAATAAAAATTGAAATTTTAATTTAAAGAAGAATGTGTAAAGGAACTAGAGTAAATGAATATTTGCTTAATGCACTACCAAAATATAAATTCAGCGAAACCATAAATACTTCTACGCAACATGGAATCCGAATTACTTACCGAGAAGATTTTTCTCTAAATTTAAAAATATAAAATTAATGAATCCACTCAGTAACCAATTATCAAAATTGCAGAAAAACAAGGATTAACTTTTGCATTAAATACGATCCATTTTTTTGATATAACATATTTCATATATTTATACTCTCAGCTTTATCATGTTGTTGAGCAAAAGAGAAAAATAAATCTTACGAAAAAGGGAATGAACTTTGGACCTTTCCTTTACTCTTATCTGCACATAAAATTTAAATGAATGGAAATTAAAATCGATGCTACTTGCTTACTTTAACAGGGAAAGACTTAATAAGATTATTAAGCTCGACCAAATGAAAAATATACTGGCAAATTGTTTCGTTCTTTTTTCAAAATTTTTTTGAATTTCTCTTTCCTGTAGTAAATTTCAAAAAATGCTGTCAAAACAGCAAGCAGTTAAATTCTGTTGAAGATCACAATCGAACAAAAACGACAAAAACTAGTCCTATGAATGGGTTTGTTTCTACGAAGACATAAGCAAACTCCGTGGCGCCTGATGTATATCAGCTTCTGTGGTCACAATAACTGAACAGCCATCCTCGTTAGTATTCATTGTTGTTAATAACGTTTTTCCCGTCTCCCGCGAAATATTAACACTAAAATGAATTAACAATTTTCAAAACTTTTCTCCATCGTTTCTTCAAATAAACTGTCAACAGCTAAATAAATATATAGTAAGAAATAAAGTCTGAGACTACAATAATGTTTCCCAAAAAATTGCGAAGTAACTGCCGAAAAGTATTGAAAAATATACAAAGCGGTATGTTTATAAAAATGATATTCAGTAAAAATAATGTGTTAAAGAGAAAACGGAAGTTTTTAATCAAGCACTTATTTTGTATCCCCTTTCAACTTCTCTCTTCAATCTGACAAGCTCACGACTTAAGATCTTTCAACTTCAAAAATTATCACTTAACTTCAGCTTGTACGGCTGCATCCAATGAACCGAAGAAAAAAACTTATTCTTATGCCTCTCTAACATAAGATAATATAAAACTGACTTGCTAGTGGCGCATTCACTTTCATCACCTTGCATACGATCAGTCATTGTAGAATAACCCTGATCACTTGATTCGGTCCGTGGTGAAACCCGGTATTGCGGACGAACTGCTGCTAATGGGTTGGACATTCTTTCAAATGATGTTAGTTGCACCAAGGTAACTGCTTTTTCTGAAACTGCGTCGTTATATCAATGATTACTCCTCTATTTTATTAATTTACCTAATTATCTGATTAACATGAATTTCAGCTAAAAGAAGTATTGATAATAATACAAATTCTAATACCCTTCGCACATCCAGAAATATCATGGTCAAGCTGAAAATCATCATCCTCAAAATTTCTCCCACATAGTGGCGCACCATATGAATCCGTGAGCGAATTCGCTTCCACCAAACGGTTAATCTGACTTCGATAACAATACACAGCCATAACCTACAAATAAAGCAATTTATATATATATATATATATATATCAGTCTATTCAGCGATTTAGAAGAGGTAGTTGTTTTACACCATTTTTGAATTATGTCGTGTAAACTCAAATCATCAATACAATGTCTATTGAAAATTTAACGAAAAAAACACCATAATCAAGAAAACACTCATTATTCCGGCAGCTACTGGTCCAACTGGTGCGCCTACTGACCAGTGTGCAACTAGCTGTGATTCACTTTCCAAAAAACCTGAAAAACAAATAAAAGAAAATTGCATAGTTCTTAATATTCGAAATTTGAAAGTGAATGCAATTATGATGAGTGATATATTAACAACTATGGAAAACTGAGATAAAATAAAAACAGAACCTCGAATACGTCTTCCTTTTGTACCACCAAAACATTGGTCAGTGGAGACACAAGATGGATTCACAAGAAGCGTTTGTCCGTCGCTGTCAAATTTACACCATTGACATCCCAGTATACCAAGACAATCATCTACTGTTTTATAACTTTCACATCTGCAATTATTTCACAAACATCTTTGGATTGAACATTCTTTTGTTTAGAGATTTAATAATTTTATAATCATAAAACTACACATTTCATTTATAATATTGCTTTTTTATTTCTAGAAATTCAATCACTAGCTAGTCACGCTATAATTCATTTGAAGTTCCTAAAAATAAAACAAAAAATAATACTTGATATTGATACATTCCGGAAGTACTGTTTTCTGCAATGGCCTAGCGCTGAATGGAATGATCGTAGCTATTACCGGACATTCCTCTAGATCTGAACAATCCACATTTGGTATGAAAGAGGTTTTCTGAAAATGCATGAAAATGACATCAAATTCCTAATTTTCTCATTAAACAATAATCTTTCATTGATCTAAAATTTAATTCATGCTTCTAGTTTTATTAAAATAATATTCATAACTTGGATATTTCGTAAAATTTTCTATCATTAAAAATTGATGCAAACTATAATATTTATAAAATACAAATCATAATGAATGAATTAATACTACATTTTACATGATAAGTTATAATTATGAATGTAATATGTTATCTATACTTAGCATAAATTACCCGATAAAGTGAAACGTTTGGTGAACTGATTGTACATTGTGTATTACAATTTAATGGACACTGACATGGACATTCACATTCTGTGTCATCGAAACGTGTGCAAAGCAGACAACGACGATCAGTAACTGAACATGGACAAAATGCCTGAAATTTCAGTATCATATCTAAAATATCATTATTGAACAGAATATACTTCAAACTTCAAATTCACAATAAAAGAAACCAAATTAAATATAAATTTTAAAATAATTCTAATAAAATAAATAAAATGAATGCGGAACACACTTAAAAATTTGAAGAAAATCTAAAATAAAAACTTGAGAGAGAAAATTTACATTTATTTAATATATTTTCATCCAAAATATAAAATGCCAAAACAAGATTATTCCATTAGAGATAAAGAGAAAAATGTGCAAACAAAACTGATAAGAACACCTGTATAGGATGCTGCGGGTCACAACTTTCATTTATAAGAGCAAGAAATAAGTTTGTTTGTGGCACCGGGATCACTTCTGCACGAATACTTCCTAATTTCGTGCCGAGTACTGAGCTGGCATCATCACATGGAATCTGATGATATATTTTATCAATGATTCAAACAACAGTTACCCTGACTCAAAAAGTGATTCAAAATTTGGAAATTTTAATTCGGAACAACTCAAAGAAAACTCCAATTTTTTTGGGGATCGATCGAAGACCTACAAATTGTGTGTAATTAGAAAATTTTATTTTATAATAAATTACGAAAATTTGCTCAAAACTCCATTACAAACTACTTTTATTAGGAAAAGCAAAAGAAAAATAATATAAAAAAACTAATTGCAATCAATAAATGCTACTCCCTTTTATTATAAAAATATAATTTCTCCTCGTTAACGAAACTTAAGTATTCGATATATTTGAAAAGAGTACACAAAAAATAAAAATAAAAATGAACATACAAAATAAAAAATGAATTATAAAAACTTACAGCCAAAGCGTCAGAATATGAAATATTGAATCGGAAAAAACGTTCAATTGAGCGAGTAGCCCATTGCATACACTGCCTTTTTTGAACAAATTTTGTTTTCGTGATTAAATATGTTGCAAGTTGAGGCTCGAGATAACTGATATGGAAACGCTCAACTGCATTCCACAAAACACTTCTCCCATACGACCGAGTTTTTTTACCAGAGACACTCGTTTCTATACCACGCGCAATCACATTGCCAAGATCATCGAACAAGACACAACGCCGCGACTAATAATCATCAAAAATTCATTCGATTTAAATATGCACTGCTATGTTTGCCCTTTTAAATCATACAAAAAATTCATTCTGAATTTGTTCTACCTATATACCTTCTGGAAGAGAATACTAGGCGTTATAGTAAAAGAGTAAAAAATAAACCTCTTTACAAACATTAATAGCGCTTCGCAGCAATTTCGAGAAAAAACCCACAGTTACATCCATCGCAACAACAGCAAAAACTTGGTCTTGGGAATTATGCATACTTCCAGCTTGACCTAAAAAACACTTTTAAATTTTGGAAGAAAAAGTTCCAATTATAAGCATATTAAAAAAAAAACTGCATTTCCCTAAGAATAGACATTCAGGAATTTGCCTTCGAAAATAGCAGTCGAGATTGTGACAACTTGTCCTACATTATCCTCCAAGAACGGCCCGGTCACAACGATTCTCCCAGGTAATTCATTAGCACGCGTATACCTAAACAATAAATGATATGGAGGAAGAAAATTATACAAAACGATTAGTAATTAATTTTAGATTTACATCAAAGCAAAAAGTACTGACTATTAGAATTAAAATTCTTGAAGTTTTCCAACATAAAAGATTCCATTCTCACACTGATTTACCTGTTTAGAACTTTTTATCTATAAGTACTGGCACCAAATTAAGACTTTTTTAAAGCAATAAAATATCCCAGACTTTAAAACGATATTTAACTAATTTTAGGGAAATGAAAAAACAACTTACACTGACAGAAAATTCGTATAAAATCAAAATAATTAAACTTAATAACCGAGATTCTAAATGTAAAAACGTGATAAAAACTAACCACAGCTGTAAGTCAGGTTCATAATTGTCGCGAATCACAGTTGCCGGATAAGTGATCATAACACCTCGTGAAGTGGCTATGTAACGTCGCAAGACAAACTCATGTGAATCACCAGCTGCTTTATTACGCCAGTATGGTATAATACCAGAAAGTGCATTAACATGTTGACGAACATTTAAACGGATACCCGCATTTCGAATTAAACCGAAGGGATCACCTCAAGAAATACTCCTATTAAAAGTAAAACAGAAATTCACCGCTGGTAGTGCAAATGAAAACATTTTCTTAATTGCATTTGTATATCATATGAGTAAATTATTCAATTATCATATGTATAAATTATTTATCTCCCGATTTCCCTCATTTAATTATGCTATTCCCCGTAAAAATTGTAGGAAAATGGAAGAGATTTAGGAAAAATACCTAAATATACCCAGTAATTTGCAATCCATTGTGGAGATGGCGGACGTTGCAAGGAAGAAACAGTGAAACAACTTGGGCTCAGATAAACACCGCCCAGTTTCATAGTAGAAAGGTAGCCAAAATGTGAGCAATAGAAAAGCGATGAATCTCTCTGAAATAATTTATTCAAAAAGTGTAAAAAAATCACAGCAAGAGTTTTTCAAAAAATGATTTGAATTTCACAAAGTAACCTGAATATCGAGACGATGATAGACAAGATTGTCCAGAACATACTCCTGTCTTGAATTTTTTAAAAGCATTGAAATTTTAGTCTCCATTTCGCTAAATTTTACTGTCATGACAACAACAAATGGTGCATTTTTTAGCTGAAAGTAATTTGACAAGATAAAAATTAAATTAAAAAAAAATTAAATGACTAACCATCCGCCCATCCGCACATGTACATCACTAATACGCCATTTCATGGATAATTAATAGGATATGTATAAAATAATAAAACAAGGGATCAGTAGTGTGAAGAAACTGATATATGAAGCGATCACAAGCTCTGTCTATTAAATCGGCTACATTTTCTCTTTTTCTAGTCTCAATTATCCTTTCTTTTTTTTTCTCTTCGCTAAAAATGATTCTAGAAATCTTTGAGCACAGTTTGCTTCTTTTTTGAGAGAGAAAGTTAGTGCTAGTGATTTTCTACCATTTTTCATATTATTTACGATTTTAGTTGAATTTGCAGCTTAGTTAACATTATCGGTATATCAGGAGTAAAAAAAATTTCAAACTAAAACAAACAAAAGAAATGTACCCGCATCCATATATATTTTAATTTTATTTTCTCCTTCACTTCTTCTTTTATAATTTCGAATGAGCCTTCATTAATTTCTTCAACTGAAAAATGCTCACTAAGCCACAGATCTTTTCCTGACCAAGCTTCCAACGTTCCGATATGTAAAGGCCATGGTGATGTTTTACGCATATGAGAAGCAATGACCACCCGACTGAAAATTTTCAATTCTATAATTATTTGATACTATGAAATTTCTAAAAGATCACTCCCGCAAGCTCATCAAGTCTCATATGGTATCAGTCTTTGCGAGTGAATCCCTACACAGCAATTTTCCTCCTCCTCTCTTCAGGAAAAAAAGAAGCTGTGAGGTCATCTATTTTGAATAGATTACAGTCGAATTTGAAATACTATATAAACTGGCGTTACTTACACATAATTATAAAATATTGATAACATTACCCCCGCAAATCACAAAGAAAAATCCGTAATCTAGTCTTCGCTGGTGCCATAATTACCAAATCATTGTATTTGATAATATCGGCAATTATATCCAAGTTCAAATCCATGCCAATCACAGCTGCCTAGAAAACTTCTTATATGAAAAACTAGAAAGGATTTTTCTTTTTTTAGAGATATAAAGATAATTTTGAAAGATTAATATTGCAGGTATAATCACACCAATTTATTATCTTTCCGGAAGCTAGTGGAGAGAGAAACTAATGTCGCCTGGTATTCGCTAAAAGGATACGACCAGAACACTTTTTCCTTTGATGAATGGCTCAACATTTCTTCATTATTACCAGTGGAAAGAAGTTCAAAAATTCGGAGTAATGTTAACGTTGCATGCTCATTAGCTCCAACTGGAATCATCTGTAATTGGCAAATGATTACTTACCAACAGATTGCTAACAGATTATAAGCTCGTATTAATATAACATATTATTATTTACAGCAACATAGATGAAAAAGGCACAGGACTTTTCCTGGTATTATCGTTTTGTTCAAAGCTATCTTCAATTTTTCACCAAGCGATTGCTGATATTTTGTTAAATTCATTTCCGCAATGTTTTTCAGAAATTCGTATGACCAAAAAAACGGCGTTTCATCACCTATAATTATAATTTTCAAAACATAAACTTCTTATTTCATATTGAATCATCCTCAAATATATCAATTTTTATACACTTTTAAGTGTCGCATTATCTCCAAAAGTACAAGAACAATTCCCAATCGCACACAGAACAATTAAATGAGGTTAGGTACATTTATTCCCAAAAGCTAGTTGTCATAGCCACTATGCTTAAAGTGAGACATAATGGTAAATAAAAGCTTAAGTGATTTATGCATTAATTTGGCAAAGAATCAGCTAATCTACTATTTTTTCAACTAATTCACTATTTAAACTTAAATTTATTGGAGAAGGAGAATTTACTATCAGTCGAATTACAAATAAATTACTTATATCTAAATATGAAAAAGTGTACATACCATCGCTTAGTGCAACAGTGTTAATTTTTATGCGAACATTCGATTCTAGAACAATTTCCGCCACAGCATTTAAAACCGATGTTGCTTCACCTAATTCTGACATTACACCTCGGCTGATATAAAACAGAATATTATGATGGAATTCATTTCTATCGTCTTCTTGGTCAAATGCTTCAAATGCTTCTTCCTGCAGAAAAATGAAACCCAAAATCAAATTTGGCTAACAGAAGATCAAAGCATGTCTATGGCGACCAACATAATCTCAACAAGAATTGAGATTATATGTTAAAGAGATGTGCAAATAGACTTCTTTCCTATTAATTTTCAGAACTGATAAGATAGGATGACAAGATACAGGATAGATCCAACATAACGAAATGATCGAATTCGGGCGCTATATTTGAAATACCAAATTATTCTACCATCACAAAAAAGATTATAAATTTTACAATCTTCACCAATTCTTATATTTTGAATTTTGATTCCCGTTATATACCATCTCAAATACCATGACAGGAAAAGTAAGAGTGGTGTAAAACAGTAAGTTTTATTGTAGTAACGAAAAAGTTTTAAGGAATACTTTTTTACTTTATGTTCTTAATGCATCTTACTTTTACATGTGTTGATTTGAAAAAAAAAATATTCGGCTTACCTCAACAAATAATCTGCATGCCATTTGAATAGCACTAGTATGTGAATATGTTTTCGGATTACCTCGTTCCAATGATTCGATAAATGCTGTCATTATCGCAATCTTTTCACTCGTTACACTCAAGAAATTTTGATTCTTACAAGGCCTAGTATTATCTGTTCCATTTGAAACCATTATCATATACCTGCATATTTCAAATATTGAAATTCTTATTAGAAACGAAAGATTTCATGTCCTTTTCAATGTAAGAACAAGATATTCCGCAAAATCCAATCTGAATTCCATTCAAGACGTAAGATTAGCTGTGGTCAGACAATGCAACAGCATATTTTTTCCTCAAGTCCTCAAATAAAGTCGATAACGCAATGTTATGGTTAATTGGAAAAGATCAAATAACCCCAGTAGTACATATAAAAGTTGAACTGTTTGCGACTGCTGCAGGAGATTACATAAATACGCGATAGCCGAATATATGCTTATTAGCTATTTGAATAAACCATGAGATGAAAAGCACGACGTTCTGTCTTTAAAAACCGATAGCATCAAAACTTACCTATCTCCAGGAACAGCACTATCAAGAAGGATTTTAGCAACACTCTTTGCTTTAGCTAGATGTACATCAGAAAGTAGTGTTCCTGAAATACTTGAAGATTATATCTAGTACTAAGTTATCTGACTACACAGATTTGAAATTCACACGCATATAAATTTCGTTAAATGAGTGAGATCTTAAGCCTTAAAATAAAGGATACTAAAAATATACCATCAACAATTTACTTGCTTAAAAAATCTTATTGCATTATTGCAAAATTTTAACTATGCCTTCTACCACTCATACCAAAATCAAAGGTAATGATTTTTAGTTAATTTCGGAGAAAATTAGTAATACAAATTCGTGTTTTACATAATCAGCTTGTTCAGTACTTCAATTTTTATCTCTTTTTGAATCAAATATTTTTGATAACTGATAACGCATAATAGAAATATATATTTTTTTTCATTATCAATAGATATGCCATAAATTCTTGTAAATAAACAAACCCGTATCGATAAGAATTATAACACGTCGTTTCTGAGGTAAAGCAGCAGCAAGAAATGGACCCCAATGTCTTCGCTTATGAACCGGGAAGGCATGAGCCGGATATTCGATATGTGGTCCACTGGTATCAATGATATATTGCCACCGAACTCCGCTATCAAGTGCGTTCGTGTGCAAAACTAAATTTTTTTTACGATTATGATATATCAAATAATTAATATCCTTTAAATCACAAATTATTGCTCAATGTCAAGTTTGGCTAATCGTAAACAACTCATGAATAACGAAATGTTTTGGCTTCCAGAATCCTTTAATGAAATGTCTACGCATTCAAATTATAATACGAAATCTCTAAATACCTGATGTGAGATTTTTTTCGGCATAGTACACAAATCTTGATGGTTGCTTGGCTGATATTAAGCATGCACTGGTCATGTTTACGCGTGTACCGAACTGCTCTTCATAACTTGAAACCGGTTAATTAATAACGTTAGTTGATAATGAAAAAAAACTCATCAATCTTTTACAAATTTTAATTAAAATTGAATTGAAATATCAATCATACGGTACGGGCAAATAAGATGGGAATACAGTAAGCAATAATCTAGCCGTAACAACAAAAATAAGAGATTTAAATTAATCAAAATTTGTCAATTCATACTGCCAACAAATAAAACTTTCATCTCATAAACACCACACCTCAAATATTCTGGCGTAATCCGTGCGCATTCTGTCATTGATCTATAGTCACGAAAAGTAATCCAATCAGGTTTCGAACTGCTTGAAATGTATTTCTTTGTCTCAGTCAACAAATTGAAATATTTTGCAAACTGTGCATCGAGGCGATTCGTTATATCACGTACTAGAGAAGAATTGAGAGTTGTCCGCTTGAAATCCAAACCATCAATAATTGACTATAAATTAATCACTAATAGGAGAGCATTATTGACTAGTACTTCAATTGTAGTATAAAATTAATTTTTAAAAAAAACCATATAAGTCACATCTGTCAATATAAATTTCTAAACTTCATTGGTTGGAAAAGTGATATGCGGATTTAAAAATTCATATATTTTATTGGAAAATTTAAAGTTCTGTTTATTTAGTAAATAAGGTGTACAATCACTTAAAAACTTGAAAAAAAAACCATACTTGTATGACTGGTACACCGAGTAATTCGTTAATCTGTAATCGATGTGCTTTATACAACTGATCGGCAGTGAAATGTGCAGCAAGTGTGATGTAATTTTCACGTACGACATTTTGATATTGATGATACATTGCTGAGATTGTGAGAGAAGTTGTAATAACCGATATAACCACTCGAATCAAACAAGGATACATTTGAGTGAATATAGAACAACTAAATATCAATGATGACAGATAAATGACACAACAGATTCGTTTAATCCATATTTTGATAAAATTGATCCTATTGTATTGTAATTTACTACCCTCTGATCCATTTCACATCTGAAATAATGATATCATATCATTTGATTATTTGAAAGCAAAAAATTCAAAACAACCAAAACAATAATCGTATATTCATCATTAAAATATTTTAAATCATTTAATTATAGAATAATATATTCTTCGCTCCTAACAATGAAGAATAATGAACATTGATGACCTGAAATTATAACACCATCGTTTCTTCTTCATTTGCATATATCTTCTTAACACAACGATGTCTAACGGAATTTAAATTACATTAACGGAAAAATATGATGGAAGACTGATATGGCTGAAATTCTCAGAAATTTGTAAACTAATGTTTATGATGCTTTTCAGTAATCATAAAAAGCGTTCAAATGATCGAGATATTTAGCTATAGATTGAAATAATCTATGGTGTGCTATAGCACTGATAACATAAGTATCTTAAATATTTATATATATACAAGAAATATAGGAAGTTGAATGGAGAAAAAATTAAGTGTTAATTAATTAACTTTCAATTTTGTGTTTAGTAAAGGAAAATAATAATAAAATTTTAAAAAGAATGAAAAGAAGTGATAAATTTTTAATAAATTTTTTTAAAATGACTGAAAATATTGATAAAATAGTGAGAAATTTTGAAGAATGATATGAGAGAGAGAGAGAGAGAGAGTTGTGTAGTTTGCAAAAATTTGAACTGATAAACATTTCCACGTTTATCAGTACCAAGTAAAGTAAAATAAAACAATTATGATAAAGAATCGTTCTTCATTGCATTTGCATATTTATTGAAAATGCCGGCTATCCGTAAATTACCACGTTATATTAAGAAAGGAGGAAGAGGTGAAAGGTTACGGGAAGGTCATGCAGGATAGAATGTGAAAGATTACAAAAAGATATTACAAAATTTACATTACAGAGTTATGTAGGATAGAAGGATAAAGTTGGGTGAGATGGACTAAAAGATCAGGCATATAGGAAAATTCATTCAAAATTCTTCTCTGAGGTCAATTATTGGAGGAAGAGGAGGTCAACTTCTGTTCTCACTCATCATCATCTTAACTCTGTTCATCTGTTGACCTTATAAGCTTCATGAGAAATTGTACGAGTAACTGTTACTTATTACTTACAATAGCAAAAAACAAAAAACCTTTAAATATTTAAATAAAACTGTAAATCTTATTGAATATAAAATAATTATCGTAATTATGGGATCATCAAGATGTGCTTCTAATTTCTTAGCTTCTTGATATCAAATTTTATTTAGTTGATATTTTCATGAATATTTAAACTATTCCATTTGCTAATATGACTGATTGATCGATTGATTGATTGTGATTGAACAAATTTCATCCTATTGCTATTCATGTGATATGCAAAAATTGAGCAACATTTGTTAATTATTAATTTGAAATTTTAATATAAAAATTTAACAGGTTTAATTTCATTTTCATTTATCTCTAAGATTTTATTCCCAGTTGGTTGTTTAACTGAAAATGGTTACATTTAACTTTTTTATACTGCTTTTATCTTTGTATTACAAAAGTTTGTTGTTTTCACTTCAATCCAGAGTTACGCTAAATAATTTTAATTTGATTTCTCATTTCTCATTTATATTCAATATGATTATTTAATTATCTAATAATACATTGAACTTTTGATTTCTTTTATAATAAATAATCGGCAATGAAAAAATTTCATCAAAAAAGATAAAATTTTTAAAAATTCCTACTTTCCAGTTTTCCATTTAAAAATATAAATTTCTGATTTTGTTTTTGACAGGAAAAACATTTGAGGTACACTCACCGAAACGTATCAGTCATACTACTAACATTAAATTGGAACCATACTCGATTGTTACCGATACATCAACAGTTCCCACCGATTACGCATCAGTTATATCAAACGAAAGTCTCTACGACAATTCGCATCTTATCGATGGTCGACCTGTTTTTGGACCTTGGCCTAAACCTATATTGTATTTTTTTCACTCTGATTGATTTCAAAAAAATTTTCAATATGAAAAATCTAGCAAGATTTCAGTTGCTTTTCCTTTTTTTTTGAATAAATTTTATAGGCCAACGAGAAGTCGCTCAGAATCAAATCAGATTCATAAGTTAACACAGTACATCAAGCATGATGTGAAGAAAAGCTCTTCCGATACAACAATGGATATTTCTATTAATTGTAAAAGTAAATTAATTTGATGATAATTGATAATGTTATAATCAGTTAACTTATCACCATAATTAACTGTTCTCTTCTGATATATCAACAAACTACAATATCAGTAATAGTCATAAATGCATATATTAATGGATAATTTAAGCCTAGTAGAGTTTATTTTGCTCTAAAAATATAAATTGAAAAATTTTGTTGAAACCTTAAATGAAAAGAAAAACGTATTAAAAAGTATTGTTAAATAAATTTGCATATATGTTGTTTTCTTTTCTTGCATTTGCTTTTTTTTTTGGGTTCTCTAAAACTCTATTTTTAGTAAAAATTGAAATTCTTATCTTTGCTAAGTTAACCTGATTAACTAATTTTCAGAGCCAACAAAAGAAGTAAGTATTACACGAATCATCAGTATTGCAGTAGTGGGAGATTATGATGTGATATCGATTGATAAAAGATTTAAAAATTTGCTTCATCATTTTGGAATCTCATTTTTCTTTTCTCATCATTCTTCAAACTTCTTATTCTTTGTACTCCATCAAATTTTATAATTGAAATCCTGATTCAAAATATACCAGTATTGTTGGTTATTTTCAGTTAGCAGAAAATAATTTGCATGAAAGAACTACTGCAATATCACAGGAACAAATGAATTATAAGACAATTGCATTAAAAAGTGCCTTAGATATTTTGGTCAGTTCAATTTAATTTGATAACAAAAAAAAAAAGAAATTATCAATTAAATTACAGTATGATTTGAAATGATATAAAATTTCATACCTTAGCTATTACCATTTACTTGTTTAATTCAATCGAATAATCCAAAAGGAAGAGAAGAATTTTCCTAAATTTACTTAATTTTAGGATGGAGCAGAATCGAAGCATTCTATTAAACTGATAACACCAATGGTATCACCAAGTAGTCAAAATAAATTACGCCTTGAACAGCTTCAACAACGGCTTACATCATTAGCTACACCATTTGTTAGCACTAGTGTTCAAATAATTTGATATAAAATTGAAAATAGATTAGCTTAAAATAGAGTATTTCGAATAATGCTATATGTATGATCGATCATCTTATCGATTATTTTTTTGTTAAAATGAAAAAAAAAACTTTCCAGCAAATATTTTTTCTATAGGTTGGAGGAGGAATTGGAACAATTGGTGAATCATCCACTGATGAAGATTTAAAAATGAATGAAACTAATAGTGATAAGGTAAAAAAAAAGAAGATAAGTACAAGTGTAGAAAAATGAAATAAGTATTATTGATCGAGAACTTTGTTTTTTTTTTTCTGTTCATGAAAATTTCAATTGACATTGAAATCGAGTTTTTTTTTATCTTTTTGAAAAAAAAAAAAGGAATCATACAATTTTAACTTTATGATCATTTTTGCAAAGGTCATTTCCAGAAATAATTAAATGAAAAATGAAAAAAAAAATTATTGATTTAAATTTTTAGAAATCAATTGGAACAATACAATCAGCACCACAATTAGTTACATCAAAAGTAAATTATAATGGTATGAATTTTTTTTTTTCGATTTCAACTAAAATTATATTTTTAAAATTATTCTAATAATTGACAATGAAACAAAAAAAAAACTTTATCGAATCATTTCAGAAAATAAAATTAATGATAAATTACAAGTGCATGATAGCTCTTCGTATCATCAACAAAAACGTGTCATGGATTTACCACATTCGTCATCTTTTTCTTCTGTGGTAAAAGTTTTGAAAAGTAAAAAACGATACTTTGATCTGATTGAAGTAAATCAAATTCTCCATTACTTTTTTTCTAAACTATCAGCTTAATTTAGGCTACAAAAACACAAAAATTAATGGATGCAACGTATCAGACTGCACTTAGTCAAGGTTAATATTCATTTAATATTCGTATTTCACGTGTTTCACGTAATTCAGCGTAATTACCATGTACTCTTTTTCCTAGATAAAATTTGAAAAGAGGAATTTGAATTCTTCAAAAATGGTAAATCATTGATGAATTGAAAGGATATATTAGCCTGGTCTTGATCAATTGCTTCAGTTATTTAAAATAAAATGTTTAGCTAAATTTAGTTCAATCTATTAAATAATTATTGAAACAAAATTGAATTAATGTTTGATCGAATTTAATTCAATCCATAAAATTGTCTTTTTCAGAAGATACACATTTATTAAATGATCCAGTTGACAATGATAATAATTTAAATGATGAAAGTGTTATGAAAAATTATGCTAATGGATTTATCGCTGGAATTGGAAAAATTCTACGTGCAGAGAATGGTGGCATTCCTACATTGTATAAGCATTCCTTAGAAATGCCTGATTCAAGATTTAGCAAAATTTTGCATTCCCTGATTGCATGATTTTACTGCGATATAAATTTGAAATTGAAATCGAAATTGGAAAAAACTGAAAATTACTGAATAAATTCAGTTTTAAATTTGAAAACATCTAACTAACATACAGATATTTTTGACGCTTATTGAAGTATTATTATACCTAATTTTATTATTCTACACCTAATACTAATCTTAAGATCAAGATATATATAGGTTAATTTCCTTACCTCAATAATATTTATAAATTAAATTGGAATTAAATAATTACCTGATTTTTCAATAATGTATATTGATATTGAATGATACCACAAGATCAGCGACTTTACTGAGTAAATTATCAGTTATAAAATATCTTCGATCAATTTAAATTTATTAAAACTTGAAAATATGTAAGTTTGTTTAAATAATTTCCATATTTCGCCAAAAGCAATTTCACTTTTTCTCGTTTACGGAAGTAGCTTATCAATATCAAGTAATTAATGAATTATCAAGTGATTAAGGAATTAATTAAAATCAGTGATTGAAGAATTTCAGCTATATGAAATCTGGAATATTAATGTGATTACCATCGTTTCTTCCTTTTTACTTTTGTAAATGAATGAGGAGAAATCAATTTTTCTCCTCTGAATTATAATTTGAAATAGAATAATTCATTTGAATTGTAAAAGAAGGAGTTAATTAACTTAATGAGTTAATTAACTGCAATTTTCTTGTAATGAATATTACAGAATTTCATTTCATGCATTTCAATTACATTTTAATTTTTTCCGGATAACATTAATAATGTATTACTTCATTTGATATTCTCTCTTTGATCCTTCCTCTTCAATCTTCTATTCTATTTCTATGCCATTAAATTAATTAAAACAAAAAAGGAAATCGGAAATTGAATAATAAATTTTGCAATTATTTATTATCATTACAGTTGAATATCATATTTGTTATACAGAATGAATGATAGTATCATGGAAAAAAAATCCTCTCAAATAACAATACATCACCATTGATCACTTTTCTCATAGAAATTTTCAATACCTAAAATTAAATTGATTAAAATGATTTTACAAAAATAACTTGAAATTATTATAAACTAATTTCGAATTGATACAAAATTTCTTCATATACAGTTTTAAAGCAGCAATTGTTTATGCCAGCCTTTTAGTTTTATAAAATAAACTGAGCTAAGTTGCTTTTTATATGATAAACTCATTTAACTATCATTATCAGTTAATCAACTGATCATTTATTATCACTTGATATATGAAGTAATCCATGATAATCTAACTGTAAAAGCTGATATAAACATACAATGAAATTAAAACAAAATTCAAAATGCATATTTTCGTCTAAAAACAAAAGGCACCTAAGAAGAATTGTATAAAATTTACAAATAATTTCGATGAATTGGATGGAAAAAAAAAAGTGGAGTGTATTTTTATAAAACGAAGAAAAAAGAAAAGTAATATATCAGTAAGTAAACAAATTAAAGTAAAAAAGTAGACAAATTATTGTAAGAAAGTTAAACCAATTGAAAAATGTTAAATTTAACGATTACGTAACATCGTGGAATGATAGTAAAATTATCAAAGAGCAAAAGGAATTATCAATTTAGACGGAAAGAATGGATTAGATAATTGATAAAAATATTGCAGAAAGCACGGGAAAATATAATTTGCTTAAATCATTAATTTAGCATTGTTTAAAATTTTTATTCCAAAAATTTTACAATGATTGAAAATTTAAGTAAATTAATTAATAAAGAGGAAATTAAACTAGACAGATAGAGAGAGAGAGAGAGAGAGAGAAAATACATATTCTTTTCATGAATTTAAAAAACGAATTCAAAATGAATTCTGATTAATTTTAGAACAAATATGAGGAATGTTGTTATGATAAATATTGATGATAGGATAATTTTCATGAAAATACCTTTATACAATGAATATTTTTTGAAGTTATTGTTAAATAAATTAAGCAATATCATTTCATTGTTTTCGAGAAAATCTAATTTTAAATTCAATTCTTTAAATTTTAATTCTTAATTCAAATAGAAATATCGCTAATATAAGTGATATTTATCAGTAAATTCTGATTTTTCATCTAAAAAATAACAAATTATTGGTTCGAAAGAAAAGTAATTTAACGATGCTAATTAATTAATTATCTGTTTGAAAAAATATTCAAGAAAAAAGAGCTAAATAAAGATATAAAACATATGAAATAGTAGATTGATAAAGAAATGAATTGATCTAATCACACCGGAATTATAGAAATTGAATACTAATTTAAAATTGTGGAGAAAAATTTAATCATATAATTAATTGGCTATATACATTTTTTTTTTCAAACAAGTGCTTAATCTCACAATGCTTATCAAATTTACGCCAATGAATTAGTACCCGATTGAAATTTGAAATAGCAAATGCTAATAGTACTTATTTATCATAATTTGTATAGAGAGTATCACTTACTTATCATAATTTGTATAAAGAGTATCACTTACTTATCATAATTTGTATAAAGAGTATCACTTACTTATTATAATTTCTGTAATATTCCATTACCTATTTCTTAATATTTAAAAATGTATGCAAGTATGAATTGAACAAATTATACAAAGAAGCTATCTTTATTAGAAATTGGAATTGATGATAGAACTCTCGGCATTGTTGCAAGTCGGGAAGAAGTAAAGACCGCGGGACGAGACTGAGGCGAGAAGTGATGAGCTGACGTACGTTGATGTTCCGGACGACTTCTCTTATGTTGCAATGTTGCTGTATTCGGATATGGCCTGGAAAAAAATTTCTTAATTAAAATAAATTTCATTTAAATATTTGATCTTTTTCTCGCAGAACAAAATTTACTTATTTGAAATACAAATGAAAAATAAATAACAAAATTAGGGAATTGCATTGAAAGTATGAAATGAAATTAGAATACTGAAATAAATGAACGGAATTCGCAATCCGATATCACTTCATCGTTGATAATTCGAAAAATCTACACTATCAAAGACAACGAATCCAATTAGATTAAAAATTACTTATATTACCTATACTACTTATATTAAATTATCTAAAGTATATTACCAAAATATACATTTTAAATTAAAATACTCAGATAAATAATAACTTAAAAATGTACCTTTTCAGTGCATTTCGTATCATTTGTACCTCTTCAGCAATTAACCCGTAACTGAGTAAATCAATCTGGCCAAGTCTTATCAAATCAGAAATTCTACTAACACCAGCCATATTAAGTTTCAGAGCACAATGTCCCAAACCAATACGTTTTAAGAATTCATCCAATGAAAGTTGTTGTGAGGATGATAATGATTGAAATTGTTCCGAATCAGTTGAACGTGGAAGTGTACCAAATGTTGAAAAGCCAACACTATAAAATATCTTTTATTATTTTCTAACTTATTCTTAAATATATACTTTCCAATACTTAAATATATACTTTAAACATATTAAATATATTTTTTAAACTCTTTAAATATATGCAAATTAAAAGTTACAAAATAATGTAAAATATACATAATATCTGCTACTACTATCATCACAATAACGGCTTATTATAAATCAAATAATTAAACATTCCGTAATAAAAATTAATCAACTAATTATTACTTATCATTAAGCTACTAAAATTTATTTTGCTCTTTTCGCTTCACTTACTCAAATCACTCATCACTGAACTGAACTATCAAAACTTACTTTGCTGTTTTCGTTGAATTATTCAAATCATCCGTATAGATTAGTGCCGGTTGACGGACATATTCTTCGAGAATTTTAAGAATTTGCGCAAAAGTTGGTCTTTTATGACGATCGATATGCCAACATTGTAACATCAAATTATGCAAAGAAATTGGTGTATCCATCGGTGGAGGTAAACGATATCCTAAGGTTATTTCACTAATTACTTTTTGATTCGTCCAATCCCAATATGGTCGTTCACCAAATGAACAAACCTGTAATTCAGTAATAATTTGAAATTGCTTTCTTTTCCAATCGATTAATTTGAATTTATAATTGGATATTATGAATGAATTAGAAAGATTAATATATTTTGATAGTTTAAACTGTTAGATGAAATATTTATATATTTTAAAGACATTTAAAATTGAAATATTCAATTCGAAAAAAAAAATCCATAAAATTAATCAGAAAATAATTTTCAGTTAATATCTATTTCCAATTATATATTAATTCTATATTTTATAGTAATTTTAAATTGATATTAGTAATTTTAATTCCATATTAATTCTAATTCTGCATTAATTCCATATTAACTAATTTATATCAATATCTATATTAATTCTAACTCCATATTCTCTATCAATTCTGATTCTATATTAATTCTGTATTAACTAATTCTATATTCTATATCAATTCTAATATTATATTATTTAATATTAATTCTATATTAAAGCTATATTAATCTATGATCGTTTTAAATAATTTCTATGCGTTTTCTAGGTTTTCGTATAACTTTCATTAATTTGTTATGCTAATTATCGTTTTCCACCATTTCCATCCTTTTTTTAAGCTAATGATAAATCATTTTAAATTAAAATATGTTTATTAAAGATATAATAGATGATTAAAATTGATTAGAATAATATATCATTTCATTATTTTCTCCAACATAATTTATTGCAATTTTAGAAATTAGCACAATTAAATAATTAAATAAATTAAAATAAAAATAATTAAATGAATTAACATGACGTATAATCATTTATACGTAACTTAAAATTGATACTTATTTATGACATAATTGTAATTATTTTTAATTTATGATCTAATTATGAATTTTAGGAATGAAAAAAATAACAATTTAATCGATTACCTCCCACATAACAACACCAAAACTCCAAACATCAGAAGCAGCAGTAAACTTTCGATGAGTTATAGCTTCAGGTGCTGTCCAACGTACAGGTATTTTACCACCATTTGTTGTATATTCCTGTTCCACTGATCCATCAACACCACGACTTAAACCAAAATCGGCAATTTTACAGAGTAGATTTGAATTAACCAAAACATTTCGAGCTGCTAAATCCTAAAAATCAAACAATTAATTAATTCAATAAAAATATCTTTATTAAATTATAATTCAATAAAAATAATTGTAAAATTACCCGATGAACAAAGCCTTTTTCGGTAAGATATTTCATGCCAGCTGATATACCTCTAAGCATATCAATAATTTGTACTAATGTTAAAATTCCATTATCATTCTTTCGTAAAAATTGATCCAATGAACCATTTTCCATATATTCAATTACTATCATAATCTATAAGTAATTTTATTAATTCAAATAAAAAATGTAAATTTATAAAAGTAAAAATGTAAATTTTAAATTCTTTTAATATTTGATTAAAAAAAAAAAAAAAACAAGCTTACCGGTTCATTTTTTGTTACCACACCAATTAAACGAATTACATTTTCATGAGTGAATTGACCCATAATTGATGCTTCCATTAAAAAATCACTTTTTGCCTTATCACTGCTACCTGGTTTCAATGTTTTAATTGCGACAGTTTGAACCTAAAGAAATTTCATTTCAAAGAAAACTTTTTCAAAATATTTTCAATTATCTTTGAAAATCATTCAATGTAAAATAGATACATTGTTGTAATTAATATTCGAGTATTACAGAATACAATTGGAATTTTAAATTTAATTTATGAAATATCTTACCTGACTAATATCAGTTGACGTTATCCTATAAGATGATTGCAGAACACCTTTACAAACTTCACCAAATTCACCGCTTCCAATGACCTCTGTGATACGTATCAACGTTGGGTCAACATCGTTTGTGAATTCCGATAAAGCCTGCAAGAAATTTAATGCTTGTGAAATTGTTAAAATTATAAAATTTCAATTATCTATTCTCTGTCCAAATATATTTCATTGAAATTTTAAGAATAAAGAGTACGAATAATCAAAATTATTAAATTAATAATTTATAAAATTATCAAATTCTATTAGGAAAGAAATATTTTAACCGTAATATAAATAATCAACCTGATTTGGATCTTCATATGCTGCCGGATCAACATAAGGTTTGAAACGAGTAGTTTCACCATAATTAGTTGATTGTGATGAACCGTAATTTATCAATGGTGAACCCACTAAAAAAAGGAAAAGATTAAAATTGATATCTAATTTCATTAAAGTTGGCAATGATAAGTTTAAATTAAAGTTATCAATGATAAATTCTTTCTATACTGATAATTCAAATTTCAAACTACTGACAGCAATAAACAATGACAGTAGTATGATTTATTATCAATAACTGATTTGTAATATATTGATAATTCTAATCTTAAAATATTAATGATATTAATAAAAATAATGATATTTAAAATCAATTATCAGTAACTAGATTTGGTATTAACAATGATAAGCTTACGTTTTCCACGAAAAAAATTCTGCATCGGTCCCTGTGAAGTTGGTGCATTGAAATCAGGTGTTAATGTACCTAAAAATTAGCTTACTTGATAATAATATCCAATAAATTATTAATTGTTGTTTTCAAATTGTAAAAAAAAAAAAACAATCTGAAAAATTTCAAATACAAAACATGCGATAAAAGAATCAATAATCATGCTAACAATTGTTTACTACAATTAAAATAATCGAAAAAAAATTTACCTAACAGATGAAAAGCTTAATTAACATTTTATGAATACAGCAAAAATAGGTAAATAAATATTGATTTGTTACGAAATTACATCTAAATAAACTTGGAATTAATTGAAATTCAAATAAACTTAGAATTGATTAGAATTTAAATAAACTTAGAAGTTATAGAATTGAATTTTTAGCTCAAACAGTTTAAGAATAAGTTTGAAAATTTTAATTGTAATTTCGAAATTATATTTTAATAAGTTTAAAATCATGAACAAATATTATTTCCAGCTAAATTTCAATTACTATTCTTATGCGTTAGCAACAATTTGAACAAAACGACAAAAGCATTCAAAAAGCATTTTATAGAAAAAGTGTAAATTTTTAAAAAAAATGTGAAAAAAAAAACAACAATAAAAAAGAGAAAAATCATTTGCACTATAATTTGCCTACCATAAGAGCAAGAATAATGTCGAACTGAAATAAAAAAAAATTGAGACAAAATATCAATCTATCACTTATCACTAACTATTTACTTTAAAAGCAAAATATGAATCTATATCACTTATCACTAATTATTTTAGAAGCAAAATATGAACTTATCACTCATCACTAATTATTTATTTTAGAAGCAAAATATGAACTTATCACTCATCACTAATTATTTATTTTAGAAGCAAAATATGAACTTATCACTAATTATTTATTCTCGAAGCAAAATATGAATCTATATCACTTATCAGTAGTTGTTTATTTCAGAAGCAAAATATGAACTTATCACTAATTATTTATTTTAGAAGCAAAACATGAACTTATCGCTTATCACTAACTATTTATTCTCGAAGCAAAATATGAATTTATATCACTTATCATTAATTATTTTAGAAGCAAAATATGAACTTATCACTTATCATTAAATGTTTATTTTATAATTTCCTTTTCCGAAAGAAAGAATCGTATTGAAAATTTTTATAAACCATAAGCAAACTATAACGTAAACAATTATTTCTATTTACATAGCAAATATATAATTCAATTCAATTAGTTATACAAATAGACAATTACTATTTCAACTTATTTACGCAGCAACAATAATGATTTATATTTATCAATATTTCTCGTATTATAATGATTTATAATGATATTAATAATATTTTTAGTGATAATGATATTTTTTGATAATGCATGATGATTTCTTTTTTGAATGAAAATTAACAATAAAAAATTTTAAGTTTATTAATTTTAGAGAATAATCAAAGATAAAATGAAATTACCATTTTTGTAGGAATCGATACCATCGCAATCGCTTAAACGTTTACGATTTCGATTTTGTCGTAAACAAATAAACAACGTAAATAGGGCAATTGTCACAAAGGCACATATTAATAAAATCCATACCCATAACGGTGGTCCCGGTGATGACCAATGCAAATCACTAGAATAAGTCAAAGTAAATTAAAAAAGTTTGAATATACTTTTGAAATTTAATTACTTTACTTAATTTAATTACTAATTATAATAAAACAAATGTAATAATTTACACAATGCTATTATTATGCATATAATCATCATCGTTATCGTTATCAATATTATCAATGTTATGATTTATTGATCCAAATGGTAAACCACGACCAGGTTGATATAATAATGGTTCACTCCATGCACCATGTCCATGTTCATTTACTATACGTACCTATAAATTTGAAATAAGTTAAATTTTTTTCCAATATTTAAATTATTTATAAAATATCATCTCTTTCATCCTTTTCATGATTACGATAGTTTATAAAGAAAATATTAGCATATTAGTTATTAACTAGAAGATTAATTACTTAATTAATTACGGAAGAAAATATTAGCACGCTATTTGATATTAGATTACGAAGCTCTAATCTATGCTAAAAAATAACTTCAAATATAAAAATTTAAATTATTTTAAATATATCAAAGCATAATATCAATTAACTTACCCTAAATGAATACATGAATTGTGGTTTCAAACTTTCAAATGTATAATAACTTCGTACAGTTTCAACAACTGTTGATGTATCGTTATGTAATGATTCAATCTGAAATGAAAAATAATAAAATTAAATTAATTAATTAGTTAGAACAAAGAAGAAGAGTAATTGTTGAAATATTAAATTCCTCCATTCACTAACTTCATAAGATAAGTCATTTTTAGTAGCATCCATTGCTTTCCATGCAATTGTCACACCATTTTCCTGTACACCTTCAATCCTGAGACCACTTACCAACGGAACTGTACTTCTGTAATTACAATAAACTTCTCGATATGAATTGATACAGTGACGGTATCACTATACATTATTATCAATGTTATGATTTATTGATCGAAATAGTAAACCACGACTAGGTAATGGTATTACTATCATATTTGTTAAGTAATGATAAATATTAAATATTTTTAAATTTATTGAATCATGTTAATTCATTTCATCTCTAGTGATCAATTATTTAATATACGTTGCTAAAGTATTATTTAGTATTATTTAATTATAAAGTAATTATAAGTAATTATAAAAAAAATTAGTTATAAAACAAGTTTAAATTTCCAATAAAATAAATATTTAATAAAATAGTACAAAACATATATGTCTTATGTAAAGTTCATTCATTTTTCTAATTGAAGAATGTAGCCGTGAAGTTAAACTTTAACTTTAGACGACAAACATTCGGTTAAACTTTGATTTCGAAAGGCAACCACGTAATTCAACTTCAACTTCGTTTTACAAAAGGCAATCATGAAGTTCAGCTTCAACTTCACAAGGCAACCGTGCAAGTTCGCAATTTGACTTAGAGTGATGAAATTTTGAAAATCACGTCCGTCATTGGTAAACTCTTTCGGACAACTATCCTGCTTACGATAAAACATACAAAGAGTATAGTAAAAGTTACTTCTATCCGTGACGATGGTAGAAATTTACGTGAAAAAAAAAAACGGAACGAACCGTGTGGTAAATTCAACTAATGCATATTGGCCAATAGTTGATTCAATTTTTGATATCTTATTTTCTGCAAAAATTAGCACCGTATATGTGGAACCAGATTTTAAAGCAGTTAATTCTAAACGTTTTGTTGTAAATGTTTTTCCGGTTGGATGAGCAATTGTTGTTGCCGGACATTCCGGACATTGATAACGATACCATAATTCCTGTAAATTATTGAAAAAAATATAAATTAATGAAAAAATTTGAAGTAAAAAAACAAAAAAAACAAATGAATGAAATTTTTGAAATGTTAAATCAATTCGAGTAATACTTTAATTAAGAAAGTGTTAGGTCAATTCTATTAATAGTTTAATTAATTAATTAATTGACTAATGAATACTGAAAATACTATTACCAAATGTGAGATAATTTGAATATCAATTAATTTTTAATAAATTTCATATTGATTGGAAATAATTCGAATAGTTTCACTGTTAATTTATCATTTAACATGAAAAATTGAATTAATAACTATAAGTAATTTTGAATATATTTTTCTAGCAATAACTTTAAGTAATAAATGTTTTCATTATTACGCAAGATAATTTTAGGTAATTTATTATCTACCTTATCTATTTTAGGTAATTTATTATTTATTACAATTACTTCTAAATAAAATATTTTACTATTATCTATTACAATCATAAATTGAAGTAATATCTTATTCATTACTTTTAGCAATATTCCTATCAAACTATGATAATTTTAAACCTTGTAGAGAAGAATTATAATCAAGTTTGAGTAAAAAAAGATCTTCTATCAATCTTTTGATTTGATTTTGATAAATTGATTATATTTCAAACTTACTATACTATGTAATATACAGTTCTTGTTTTCAACTTTATTCAATGAAGTAAAATGAAAGTTTTAATTTAAATTAACCTTTCTTCCACCAAGCATCAGTGGTTCATCCCATTCGATTGTAACCGATGTTTCATTAATTTTTGTTATCGTAACATGTGATGGTTTTGATGGAGGCTCTATAAATATTTTCTCTTTTCAACTTTTCGACAAATTAACCCTTCTCTTTGTTTTAAGATAAAAAACTTAATTAATTAAATATGAAAGAAAAAAATAATTTAAACTTATATTTATAAAAAAAAAAGAAAATTAGCTATCATAAAAAATATTTCTATAAATAAATATTATTTATTCATAACTTTACCAGCAATTAAATTTAAGTAAATAGCAAAGTTGTTATATTAAAATTATAGTTAAATAAATTTACTTTGTATTTTATTCTAAATGAATATAAATCGAATTTAAACTTTTAAACTTAAAAATGCTTAAAAAAATTTTTAAGTTTAAAAACAAAGTTCTGATAATTTTGAAGTTAGCTAGCATGAAAAATATCCCATATTATTTATTTATAACTTTACCATTAATTTAATTTAAGTAAATAGCAAAGTTGTTATATTAAAATTATAGTCAATTAAGTTTCCTTTATATTTCATTTCAAAATCTAACTCAATTGATACCTTTTTTCTTACCTGTAAACGAATATTTACAGTAACAAAATTAATTTCTGATAACTCTGAAAGAGCAACAAACAAAAAAAGAAAATTAGCTATCATGAAAAATATTCCCATATTATTTATTCATAACTTTATCAGTAATTAAATTACTATCAATATACTTTATCAGTAATTAAATTTAAATAAACGGTAAAATTGTTATATCAAAATTATATTTATAACAACTAAATTTACTTCATATTTCACTCTAAAATCAAACCTAATTGATACAATTTCTTATTCTCTATTCCTTGTAAAAGAATATTTACATTAATTAAATTAATTTCTGATAATTTTAAAAAGAAAAATAAAATTAGTTAACATAAAAAATATTCATATATTACTTACTCATAACTTTATCAGTAAATTAAATTTCAATAAATAGCTAGATGAAAAAAACTTACGTGTACAAGAAAATTCAGGTCCTTCATCTTCAGCTCTATAATATCCCGGATCACATTGACATTCCGAACTACCGATGATATTTCCCGTACTGCTATGTCCCGGACATGGTTCACAATCACCCAAACCATTCTGTGCTTTATATGATTCAATCGAACAAGCTAAATTTTGCTAAATATTAATTTGTTAAATTAAAAAGAGAGAATTATTTCTTTCAAAAAGAGATTTCTGTTTTTCTTTTTTTATTGAATATATTTTAAATTTGCTTTGATTCAATCATTTCCCAACATACTTTATCTTTGTTACGATAAGATTAAAAAAAAAAAAGCAATCCCTAAAAGTATAAATAATTACAGTTTGCAAAGACATATGCTTACCATATGATAAACTATCATTTGTTAAAAAAGTAACCTTTCTCTCTCCCTCTCCCTCTTTCTACCCTTTCTTTCTCTCTCTCTCTCTCTCTCTCTCTCCTAATAGTCCTTAATATAAAAAATAATCCTTAATATTTTCAGTAATTATATATCATAAATGGAATCGTTTTTCGACAACAAATGATTTTGAATTAGTTTAATCGTTTTTTGACATCAAATAATTTTTTATTCATTGTTAAATTAATTACTCATCAATTTAATTAATCAAATTCTTAAAATTACTCAAAATCCAGGTAAATGTCATATGATTTCTTCATTTAATATCATTTCAAAAAGAAATTTCCCAAGCTATTTCAGTCAATTAAATATTTAATTTCATGAGATTACTTGAAATCAAACCAAGTTTTATATTCAATACTCTACCATATATGTTAACGTTTTAGTTCTTATTGAGTAATATTGAATAATTTAAAAGATAAACATATGCAGATCATATCATCTATCTTTTTTTGGTTAAAAATATTTCAAAAATCGAATTCAAACTTTTTAAAATTTAAAAAAATCTTAAACTTTAAAAACTCTGGAAAAACTATTCTATGCTAATCTTTTTTGCTTTTAAAATCTTCAAAAACAAAAAACTAAAAAATTTTATCGTTCATCAAATTTTTCACTTTCATTTTTTTTTTGACATCATCTAATCATTATCAATCGATCATCAATTGGTTTTATTTTATTTCACTGTCATTCATTCCATCGATGCTATCCGTTTTTTTACCGTTTTCCGGTTTTTTTTTGTCCTTACATCAATTCCCATCTTTATCATTTAAATCTGTATTTTTTGTCTAAGCAAATTTATCAGTATAAAATGATAAGATAAAATTTATCATCATCATCATCATCATCAAATACATATTATCAAAAAGTGATGAAATATGGTTGGTTGATGAAAAAAAATTTTATCAACAAGTTTTGATTTATCAAAAAAAAAAGCTTTATTTTTATGACGCTAAATGACCTTCATGGAATTTTGATTTAACCTTTCGTGCTCTCTCTCTTTCTCTCCCTCTCCTCTCTCTCTTTCTTCTTTCTTGTTTTTTTGTATTAAAATTAGAAAATGATCGAGAAATTAGATAAAATAAATGTAAAATGATATTCCTACGAAATAACGAAATTCATTTTTGAATAGCAAAAAAACTTTTTTTTAAATAAAAAACTTTGAAAATAAACGAGAAAGGAGCAGAAAAAATATTATAGTATATTAAATTAATAATTTAAAAAATTTTTATTTTTGTTTAAATTCAAATATTACAATTTTATTCTTTGTTATTACCATTATCATTATCGTTATCATGATTTATTATCTTTGTTATTACCATTACCATTATCGTTATCATGATTATGAAAATCAAGTAATGAAAATACGTGCTGACAATTTAATTTACATTTTGAACTACTAATTTATATCTATTTCATTTCATTTATATTTATTTCATCTTATGATTTCTTATGGAAATTCAAAATATTTTTAAAATAGACTTTTAATTTATAATATTTTATTAGCTAAATCATTACATTTATTACTGTAAAGTAAAATAAATCAATAAAAAATATAAAAATTTCATTCAATCCTGAAATAGAGATATCCGGATGTGATAATATTCCGGATATTATTAACTGATCAGTGTTAAAATACAAAAAGTTTTCTAACATACTTGTTAAAAGCATATCTAATTCTATTCAATAAATAATTTTACAACAAAATATAATTACGAAATTCAATATTAAATAGGAATTTAAACGATCAATGGCCATTTCATTAAACAATTTTTTGCTATAAATTTATTACCAAATGAAAAGAGTTTTAAATCTTTCTGCATGATTCCCTTCAATTTCAATCGATCTGCAAACTTTTGAGAGATAAAGGATGATTGTGAGCCTATGTCAAAAAGTGCTAGAGTCTTTTCTAGAATTTTCGATCTGCTTGGCTTGATTAAATTCAATTTCTTAAAAATTTTTTTAATTCAATAAATTGATAACAAACAAAAATTTCCGTTGGAAAATACGAAATTATTTGTTACAGAAAGACATAAATTCATTTCTCATTTTATATTAATTACACAAATTTCATATTGTTCATTCATTTTAAATTTAAGAAATATTTATTAATTTAAATTAATTTTTCTAATTATATTTCTAATTAATTAATTAATTAATTAATTCTCTTAAATTAATTCTTTTCAATCATTTGAGAAATATTTTTATTATTAGCAAACTATGATTAGTGATTAATTTATGATAATAATTACGGTATTTTAATTGAAATTGAATTAAAAGTCTAAAAAGTTTAAAGTCTAAGAGATAGACGAGTCAAGCTGAATGGAAATAAATGTGTTCGCTTCTTTTTTTTTCTTGAAATCCCTGTATAATTTAGAAATATTCAAATGTAAATTTAAATTTTATAGTTGAAAATGATTAAAAGAAAGCGCAAATTTTGGTAGGAATACAGATGCATGTTATCTTTTCTTATCTTTTGTTTAATAATGCTAATTTTATGCATCAATCAAAGTAATTCTCTTTAATTCATTCAAATCCTTTCTGTGATTACTGTCACTGTTATCAATTTAAAAGGAGAAAAAGCGGTAAAAATGGAAGAAGCTTAAAATTAGGAATAAATTAGATTTAAGCTTGTATACCGAAGAAAAACGCTTTATCCATTTCAATAGCATTTCAAGGAATTAAATTAATCAATTGACGATCTTTTTATGAATGAACATATATAGAGTAAAATATATAGATAATCCTTCAATAACTTATATTTAAATAAATTGAAAAACGTGTTAAACGTGTTATACGTGTCAAGTTAAAAAGTAACAAATTAATATGTTGCAATAAAATGTGCTTTAATTGATGTAAAATGTGTTCGAATAAATTAATATATTATCGTCCGTAATATATTACTGTAATAAATTAATGTATTAAGATGAAACGTGTTCAAATTTAGTTATTGTAATCATAAATGATAAAGTAATAAGTAAACAAAAATATAATAAACAATTACATACGTCATTAGTTGTAATAAGAAAATGTACTAGAGATATAACTTAATTAAGTTAGCGAAGTAAATATTAATTAATATTAAATGTATAGAGAAAATACACGATGATAAGACAAAGTATAGGCTAATTTCAGGGCTAAATTAAAACAGTGAAATAAGTTAGGTGCAAATTAATTAAGATAACTCAAGTTAACATTAAATTAGTTAATGTTGTAAAGCAGATAATGGATTGCATGTTGTTAGGATGATGTTGAAGTTTTTAATTTACTCATAAATATATGATAAAATATTGTCAAATTAATAAAAGGAATTGAAAGTAAAATAAACTTTTATTTGAAAACTTAAATTTCCGTACTTTTAATTTTTAAATATTAATTAATTTATCCATTTCCCCACTTATCTATCAATTATTTCATTGAATGATTTTGTTTACATATAAACAATAACTTATCATTCCATGCATGATAATTTGTTGCAATTAAAAGTAAATATTTCCATGTGAAATATGCAATGACACGGAAAATGCTAATTGTTTTGGCTGACATCGAAAATAATAATAAATAATTAATTTGTTTACAAAATTAATAATAATGTTTAATTCATTTCCGATATATCATTGGTAAAGTTTAAAATGTTAATTTGAATTTATACCTGTCAAAAAACTTCTTTTAAATAATTTAGTTTATTTCGAATTAAACAAAAACAAAAATATATTTAGGTCAAAATTTAAAATGTCATAATTTTTTTTTTCTTGAAAATAACAAAAATGACTGAAATATTATTAAATGAAGAAATAAGTAAGGGAAGATAGTCTTATTCAGGTCAAATACCTATGGAATGAAAAAATGAATTAAAGTATTCAAGATCTTTGAAATTATAAATAAAATTACTACTACTGCTAATTAATTAATTAATACAAGTAAAATATATAAAAGAACTTTTACAAATCTCATACAGAATTATTTAGTTTTATTGTTTAGCTAATTTAATTAATTTACTTTGCAATTATTTTAATGAAATAAATAAAACTAACTGATAAGCAGAAATTACTGTAGCTCAAGAAATTGTATAATTGAAAATATTTTTAAATAAACTTTTTTTTTTAATTTCAAGAATTCATCAATATCTCTGTCTTTCCATAAAATTCAACGCTAAATCGATCTCTCATTTCTTTTTTATTTCAAAACAGAAAAAAAAGATCATATTTTTATCCTTCCCGTCTTTTTTTCATGCATAAAAGAAATCACTTCCTCAAGGTGTCAAATAACACAACTAATGTTGTTGACCTTTCGATAACCTTTAATCTAGAAATAAGCCTAATTAACTAATTTTCGATAAATCTCTTTTCATTGTATTTCAATGAAAGAGTTCAAATATTCACCGACATTTTAATTTCACTCGTCACGGGTCATCATTCATTCATTAGAAAGAAACAATTATCTACAGTAATCCATACAGTACTACTTACAACTTACCATTAGCATTGTTTACAACATTGTAGAAAATATTATTAATAGTAGCATTAGAAATACTACCAAAATTATTATTAATGTCATAGACATGACCTTTAAGAATATTTCCTTCCAAGGTTATTATTAGTATTAACAACCTGAAAGGTTATTAATTTTACAAAGAACGAAACATTCCTAATAGCCTTAGTCTGTCCTTCAAATTTACATTTATTTGACATTTCGTTCGTTTTTTTTTGCTTCCTACAAAACTGACTAAACTGTCTTAGGAAAAAAGAAATGACGCAAAAGGAACAAAATTGGCTGAAATATATCAGGAAAGAAGTGGGCGCAAAAGGAACAAAATTGGCTGAAATATATCAGGAAAGAAATGGGCGCAAAAGGAACAAAATTGGCTGAAATATATTAGGAAAGAAGTGGGCGCAAAAGGAACAAAATTGGCTGAAATATATTAGGAAAGAAGTGGGCGCAAAAGGAACAAAATTGGCTGAAATGTCTTCCGAAAGGAGAAAAAGTAATGGGCGCAAAAGGAACGAAACTAATAACAATATCATTAATTGATTAATATTATCAATTTCCAATATTCAATTTTTTGAAATAAAAATAAACTGAAATGATTTACTAACCGATACAAGTATTCTGCTTAATCGATGAAGCATAACCTTTGTTACAACGACATTCACCGTTTGCCATATCCCATGACCCCGTTGCTTTACAAACATATGTTGGCTGTTTAACACCACCTTAAATTTAATTTAATAATTAAAATTTTAACAATTTGATATCGCAAAGAAGTATAAATAATATTAATCAAATATATTGTTACTTAAATTTTACTTGTACTTTGTAATAATAATACTAAAAGTAACAAATACTACAGTAATTAAAAAGAGAAAAGAAAATTACTAAATATAATACAAAGTACGAATAATATGCAAAAGAATTCCGGAGAAAAAATTGAAAATTAAAAAAAAATTTTTAAATTAAAGGAAACAAAGAGAATTTCCAAAAAATGATCGAAAAAGTATTACCGGAAGGTGAAGCATTTGCAACACATCTACCGTTTACGGCAATAATTGAATGTGCTTCAGCTCCGGTTACCGTTTCCGGATAATATACAAATGAACGAGTTATTTCCGGACATACTTCATAAAAAATCTAAATAAAATTACACCTTTCTTCGTGTTTGCTTTCAAAAAAACTAATTTTTGTGGAAAAATTTTTAAAAATGAATTTACATTTTATATTAAAGAGAAATTAATGATAGTTTCTTTTTTTGTTAAACATTAAATTAATATATTTTATTAAATTAGAATTAATTACTAGCTTTTTTATTATATTAAATTGTGGAATTAATTACAAACTCTTTTATGAAATTTCAAAATTAAGCAAAATGTCAAGCGTATTTTAAATTCTCTTTGTAGCAAAAATTAAGGATTAGTTTTTTTATATATATGTAAGCGATTTTTTTTTTTCAATTATTTTTTTTAAAATTCAAACTTATTAAGTATTCATTAATTAATGATTTCATGATTTACTTCAACAATAGGATATAAAGAGGAAAAATTAACTGAAATTAATTTCATTCAATTCATGAGGAATTTCCAGTATTAGTGATATTTAATTATTTATTTAAAATTAATGGAGCATGAAATAACTATGAATTTTGAGAATATAAAATGCAATTCTGCATAATAAATTACTCCGTAATAAACTATAAAATTATTACCATTGTTGAAAAAATTTTTTTCTCTTTCAAAAATTCCCATTTGATTTTTTTAAATGTAACAAAATTATTAAGCTTTCTTCTGAAGTATTCCCAAATTCATAATGCTAAAACGAATTAACATTTTATGTGAAAAAAAAAGTTTAAATTGAAATTTCAACTCTTTTTAATTAATTATTTAACTATTTATTTCATTATTTAGCTATTTAATAATTCATTCGATTATTCATTTAACAGTTTAACCATTTATAAAAAAGTTTTTCAAATTAAGCAATTTAATTGCTTGTTTGACTATTTAGATATTACTAACCCATCCAATCATTTAAGTTATCAAATATTTCACTATTCAAATCATTCAATTATTTACCTAACTACTTAGCCATTTAACTAATTTAACTATTCATTCAACTCATTTAGCTATTTAAAAAATTAATCACTTATAAAAAATTTTTTCAAAAAGGAATAACTTTGCAAATTTTTCCCAAGTAATTTAATCATTTATTCAACCATTTAGCTATTTAGCTTAACTTAATTATTCATTCAATTTAAAATAAATAATTTTATAAATTATTGATTACACAGACTTAGTTGTATATCTTCAATCTCTTTTTTTTCCATGTTACTTCTTACAATTTCAATTGATGAAATGATGAAATTTAAATTTCATTTTACCAAAATGCTACTACTTCGATGGTACTCGTCCAATAGCTAATATTAATAGCTAACCGGAAGAAGAGGGTAATTAACGGAATTGCGTGTTACCATTATCTTTCCTTTCACAATCACATGATTTATTGTGATTTCATTTCTATTGAAATAATTTGCTCAAACTTTATAAAATTTCATTTAATTAATGAAATTTACATTTGCAATTTATTATTTATATTTATTATTGTCTATTTGCAATTTATTGTTTATATTATTAAGATAAATAAATAGCATATTTCTAAATTCAAATTTAAATTTCGTGCTAAATTGCAATCAAAATATTTCGAAAATTTATTTACTGAAATTCAAATTGGATTAAATTAATGTAAACAAATTAGGCTAGATAAAAATTTTTAAAAATAAAAATTGAATAAAAAAATTTTTTTTTTAATTTGAATAAATTGCAAAAATGAATTATTATTTGATGA
>JABVXU010000456.1:0-43109 GCA_013365365.1 Cruorifilaria tuberocauda
AATAAAGAATAAAGTATGAAGAATAAAGAATAAAGAATAAAGAATAAAGAATAAAGTATAAAGAACAAAGTATAAAGAATAATGAATAAAGAATAAAGAATAAAGAATAAAGAATAAAGAATAAAGAATAAAGAATAAAGTATGAAGAATAAAGAATAAAGAATAAAGAATAATATAATGATAACGATCAATAACAATAATAATAATAATGAGAATAAAGAATAAAGAATAAAGAATAATATAATGATAACGATCAATAACAATAATAATAATAATGAGAATAAAGAATAAAGAATAAAGAATAATATAATGATAACGATCAATAACAATAATAATAATAATGAGAATAAAGAATAAAGAATAAAGAATAAAGAATAAAGAATAAAGTATAAAGTATAAAGAATAAAGTACAAAGTATAAAGAATAAACAATAAAGAATAAAGAATAAAGAATAAAGAACAAAGTATAAAGAATAATGAATAAAGAATAAAGAATAAACAATAAAGAATAAAGAATAAAGAACAAAGAATAAAGTATAAAGTATAAAGAATAAAGAATAAAGAATAAAGTATGAAGAATAAAGAATAAAGAATAAAGAATAAAGAATAAAGAATAAAGAATATAGAATAAAGAATAAAGAATTTGTACATGATAATTTTTGTAAAAATTTCTTATCAGTTTATCAATAATATTTATATCAATTATCATTTATATCAATTTCTTATCATTCTCATTTAGCCGATAATTGAACTTAATTTCAATCGAATGTAAATGGATTCTAAAAATCAATATTTTGTAAAATAACTTAAGCAAATATAAGCACAACGATAAGTTACTTACCGAACTTAACATAATTCCAACACCAAGAGCAGACCATTCAATTAGTATGCAAATAAGCAAAGTGGTAAGAAATGTTGTTAATGTTGGATAAAGACCGATCAGATAGTAACTGATACATACCATGCACATACCATCGATTGTAAAAATTGGTAGATATGACATTATCTGTTAAATATTTCATTCAAGAGAGAGAGAGAGAGAGAGAGATTTGAAATAATTTTGCTTAATCCGGAATATTAACGAAAACCGGATGATTGTGAACAAATTAATTTCTATTAATAAAAATGATACTATTCTTTGGAAGACTTGATGAAATTCCTAATAATTTAATCTTATCTATTGATTAGAAAAATGTTAACCGTTATTTATGCTAATTCAATTTTATAATTAATTATACTTTTCAGAAAAAAAAAAAGAAAAAAATCATGAAACGAATTAGCAGAGATAAGAATAGTAAAAACAATTCATTTCTCATTTGAAATTGATCACAAAAACAAATATTAAACTGATAATTTCTATATTTGGAAGTAAACAACGCGCAAAATATCAAAGTGCATGATTGATAAGTGATAAGATAATTTAGGAACCATTGATAAGTAATAGCATATAACAGGATATATGCCATCATGATATTCTCGAACCAATAGCGGAAAATCAGATGGTAAGAATGTTTGAATACCGAATACGGTTGAATATGTTAATTCAGAGATATAATAGAATAAAGCTCCTCTGATACTGATAATACCATCCTATCAATAATGTTTATGTTTTATTAACAAAAAAAAAGAAACAAAATTGACCTTTTTCTTCCTCTTCCTTCTTTCTTTTTTAGATAAATTTAAATAAAATCTTTGCAAATTTCATTTTTTTTTTAAATTTAAACTAACCTGATTCATTTCAGTTTGCAAGTATAATGTACCCAAAAATAAACCCATAACAATTTTCTGAATAAGTTTTGCCCATAAAAATGTTGGATTTCTTAAATTTTGCTTAAATGATCTGAAAAAAAAAAACAAAAACGGACGAGGCTAAATTTGTTTTAGCCATTCAAAATTCAAAAATTTTAATTCAAAAAATTCTTTTAAATGTCTTTTCATATTATTTCTACTTTTTCATTATTTCTACTGTCTACTTTTTCATCTAATCAGCTTATTTTATTTCATAGTCCATTCGAATGAAGTTTTGTAATTTTTGTTTTGTGAAATATCGAATGATAAATTCGTTTTTTGATTATAAAGAAAAAGATAAGTAGAGTATAAGTATAGCTTATTTTATTTCATTAAGTAGAGTATAAGTAAGTAGATAACTGAAATACTTTAAGTAAGTGAAAAAATTTGTTTCCTCTTTGCTTTTTTATTTAAAAAAAAACAAATTTATTATTTAAAATTTTACGAAAAAAATTTACAAAATTTTATTTGAATGGTTTAAAACTGTTTATTACACTGTTAAATTTAAGAAAAAAATTATAAAAAAACGAAAAAACGAATAGTGATAATACAGCTAATATTATATCTTGATTATATCACGCTTATATCACGATGATATTATTGTTGTTATATTTCAAAGACTAATATCAATCAGATCAAACCACTTTTTTCACTTATCTAAAGTATTTCAGTTAAATATAACATATAACATAGTTATTACATAATTATATAGTTAGTTATGTTATATTTTACTTAACTTTCATATTACTCGGATACTTAATGCTGGAAGTGATAAGTGATAATGATAATGGATGAATGCATAATTTACAATTGATAGAATTGTTAGCTTAATTCAAATATAGGAAGAGAAAATTTGAGAAAAAAAAGCATTTTATTAGATTAAAGCTATTCGTTTGTTAAATTTGTCAATTAGCTTTCAATTATGATAAATTTGCTAATCGAATAATACGATAATAACGAAAAATAAGATAATATGGATTAATATTTCTGAAATAAAACGTTAATTATTTCATTTAATTTAATTATAATTGATTAGCTATAGCTAAAGAAAAATCGAATAATAAAAATTATCATTAAATTAAAATTTTATCAATTTAATTAAAACAGGTCATGAATTTAACTGAATCAATTTTATCAATTTTACGAATTTAATTGAAACAGGCTGTCAATCTAATTTAATTATTTTATTAATTTTTTTTTCGACAGGTTTCAAATTTCTACTTAAAAATAACTCATGCTCTCAATTTTCACCTTTTTAACTCTTTAAGTAAAGGAAGATATGATGGATACCTTATAAATAAGGCGTAAATAAGAGTTGTAATGGATGCTTTGGTACGTTCGATAAGTTGCGCTTGAGAATACTTATTGCCAAGTTCCAAATATTCACGCATTCTTAATTCATACTTAGATTTCATAAACTGTAAATAGAAAACTTTTCAATTTAATCATTTTATTTAATTAAAATTATTAAAGTTATTAGTGCATTTTTATTTTATCAAAATTATTTTGATGTAATTTCATCTGATTATCAAAAATTTTATTAGAATAATATTTGAATACTGCTTTTTTTTTCCTTTTATAATCAAAAATTTCAATACCGAATTAATAAATTGATTAGCGCGTTCAATACATTTTTCTTCCTCACCCGGAACAATAGCTAATGTTTGAATGAAAAAATCAGCCGGATTTGTATGAGCCGGAATTGGATAACCAACATCGGCATAAAATCGTAATGCTTCTGAAGGTGAACCTAAAAATACTAACAATTTTAACTTCTAAATTAAAAAAATATAAATTAAATATAAATCATAAATTAAATTAAATTTATTCAAAATTATTAGGAAACATTTACATATTTTAAATATTTGCTCAAAAATTTGCGAAATTTGAAATTTAAATTTTAAAAAAAAGGAAAGAAAATTAAAGTAGCCACAATTCTTGTTTAGTATCTTAAATATTTTAAATAAAAATTTTTTGAAGTTTTAAATTTTCACCAAGAAAGGCAATTTTTCCATTTGCAAGGAAAAGTACTCGATCAAACATTTCAAATGTATCAGATGCTGGCTGATGAATTGTACAAATGATTGTTTTGCCATTTTCAGATGCCATTCGTTCAAGAACCTCTAATTAATTAATATTACTCATTTGAGACAAAAGAAAATTAAATGTTCTTTCTACTTTTCTTATATTAATTTCAAAAATTCAAATTAAAAAAAAATTTTTGTAAAAAAAAATTTGAAAAGAAAAAAAGAAGGTAAAAAAGAAAAGTATAATTACTTTAATTTAAATTCAAATTCAATTCAAAAATATAATTACTTTAATTTAAATTCAAATTTAATTTAAACAAACCTTAATGATATGATAAGCCATAAATGAATCAATTCCAGTTGTTGGTTCATCAGCAAATAGTAATGATGGATTTGTTAAAATTTCCGTAGCAAATGATAAACGTTTCGCTTCACCACTTGTAATACCTTTCTCCATACCTGATACGCCAATACGTGAATCAATGCACCGTTCTAATTCCAAATCTGCGATTACCTTAATTAAAAGTATTGAACAAATAACTATGCTAATAGTATAAGTACATGAAATTATTTCAATTTCAAATTCAAATTTATTTCAATTCAATTTCAAATTTATAATTCTAATTAATGTAATTAACGAAATCAAAAAGAATAAGTTGATCGATCAATAAGTCTGATAACATTTTATTCTTACCTGTAAATTTATGATTATTTTAATTAATGAAAGACAAGGACGTTTTTTTTATAGAATAAAAGTAAGAAAGTAAGAATACAATAGAGTAAGAATAGTAAAAATAAAAGTAAGAGTAAGAATACTTAATCCAAAAATCGTTGTTTTACTTATTTTTCCCTTTATTTTAAATATTTACTTTTTTACAACTGATATAATTATGATATCGATAATTTCAATCAATAAATTTAAAAGTAATAATTTAGACAAAATATGATTAACTGAAATAGCTAATGAAATTATGATAATGATAGATTAATATACTTTAAATAAATTATACGAAGTAAGTTTTATCAGAAATAAATTTTAAATTATAAAAAGTAAATTATATAAAATTTTATCGAATTATTTTTGTTTAAAATTTTTCGATGAAAAAAAAATTTATAAATTATTTTTAAAACAAAAACAAAAAAAAGAAGAATGTCAATACTTGTTTTACACGTAATTCTTTTTCACGTTTTGTAAAAAATGCTGGCAAACGAAGGGATGCTTGTAAATTGAGATGTTCATTAACTGTTAAAGAACTGATAAATAAATTTTGTTGCTGAATATAAGCAGAAACCTGAAAAATCAAGTAATTATAACGATTAGACTAATATAAAATATTACTCAATTAATTAAAGTTATCTTTTACTGATATAAATAAATGTATTCCTATTCGTATGTGAAAAGTTTCTCTAAACAGTTACTTTCTTTAAGCAATTACTAAACAAACAACTAAACAAATATACTAAACAATTACTATTACTACAGTTTGTAAATAAAATCGTATACATGATAAATATGAAACGAATCTTCTTTGTTTCTATTTTCATTTATTTAAAATCCATATGATATAATATAAGGTATAATCAATTTACAAATAATTATTACATATCAGGTGTAACATATATTGAAGAAATAAAGGAAGAAAGAAATTAAAATTTAATATTTTTTTAAATACAAATTTAAATTTTATACTTTTTTAATACTTATTCTACTTATTTAATTATATTAATTTAATATAGATTTTGTTTGTTTAATTATATTATTTACTTAATTGTTTATTTATTTAATTATATTTATTTAATATATATTTTATATTATATTATCTGTGGGAGAGGAAAAAATCATATTTTAATTGTATTATTTACTTATTTATTTATTTAATTACATTATTTACTTATTTATTTACTTATTTAATTATATTATTCATTTAATCATATTCATTCAATATTATATCATCTGTGAGAGAGGAGAAAAATGATAAAATGATAATGATGATAATGATAGGATAATGATAAATTGATAAATGATAACGATAACAAAAATTAACCTTAGTAATTTTTCGACCAATAATTTGACCATTTACTTTAACAATACCACTAATTTTTAAACCTTTTACATTTCGTTGTAGCAAAGCATTTAACAATGTCGTCTTACCAGCGCCACTAAAAAGTTCTCGTATCCGTTGGAAGAATACATTTCGAAAAATTTTTAACTTTTTGTTTAAATTACTTTTTTCAGAGTTTAAATTTTTGAACTTTTTTACGCTAATCGAAAAAAAGTTCGAATTGTTTTTTCATATATTAATTCAAATTTCACTTTCATCTCTTTTTTTTTACTTTTCTAAATGTTTGATTATTATTAATTTAACCTTGTTAGGGTAAAAAAACAAATTTGGATGAAAAAAAAAGCAAAAAATTGAAAACCTTGCACCCATTAAGGCGATTAATTGTCCCGGTTGAGCAATTCCAGTAACATCTTGCAATAATAAACGTTTTGTTCTTTTTGCAGTTACCGTTAAACCTTCCCAGGTTAGAAAAATCGGATAAACCGGTAATAAATTGGTAGTTGAACCGGAAGAAGACATTGTTTAATCGATTAATTAACAGATGCTTGATGAAAAGCAACCAATCCACTTCGAGAATTTTAAAAGTATTAAATTGAAATTCATTAAAATACTTCATTTACATATTATTGCCAGAAATGAATTTGATCGTGATATTTGATTAATTTCATCGTGCTATGTGATATTTGATTAATTAATTACATTACACGTATCGATATCTTCAATTAATTTACACAAATCAATTCAACATTGAACCTTTACTTCAAATCGTAAATCGGCCATCAAACTTCTGTGATACATCAATGAATAGATTAACAGAACATAAACCTTAATCGATTACTGACATTAATTCAACTTAAAACACGCATTAATCTCATAGTCTTTAATAAGCGTGTGATACGTCTTCTTTTCGGCCATTGAATTCTATGAAACGATAATTGCGACATCCTCATTTGCATATTTAAACGAAATTGCTTGCTGCTTGAATTTCATCACAACGTTTTCATCATGATAAACAACATTTAACTTCCTGCAAGTCCGAAATGGTCAAATCTATTTCAGATAATTAAATCTGACCATAATGAAAAAAATCACTAGCACCATTATTTGCTATTAATATATTCTCCAAATTTTGACAATTTTATGCCCTTAAAATTGAAAAATTTATCAAATTCAACATCATTGTTATTCTATCATCTAGTGCTTTGATCAAAATTCACAAAATTTCTGAACCATAAAGTATATGCACAATCTGTCACTCTCCTTTCTTTACAGTTTCGTTTTATTCATGAAAATCATTGGAAAAAAACGCGATAATGAATAATTAGTAGTATGTTCTATTTCTTTCTCTTTTATAACATATTTCGCCCATGTTTCATTCTTTTTTAACAATTTTTTTATTGTATTTTTTTTTATTTTTATTTATTTATGTATGCAGTATGTATGTATATGTGTTGAACAGTGAAAAGAGAACGCATGATAACTTTCATATACAGAAAGAGAAGCAAAAAGCTACAAATGTTTCAGACGTTTCCGTGGTGGATGACTCATAATAATTGGTGGCGTTTGTTGCGTTGCCAATGCACGGAACACTTCAGCAAGTAATGGTGGATGATCACGTACCAAACAACTCCAACCATCCGATTCCATAATCTCATTTGCATGTACATTCTGGAATTTTCCACATTTATTATTCGTCTTTACATTCTTTGACCAAAAATGAATAGAATATATGAGAGAATGGTTTAAAATAATTGGTATCTCTGGATCACATGGTATAATCGATTATATTATTCCAGAAAAATTTTTCATTCAATAACCAAACAACCATAGTTTTTTTTATTCCAAGTGGTCTTTTTGGTATTAAATTGAATATGGAGTAGGAATTTAAATTACAATTATAGAATGTAATCTAGCATTGAAAAAATTATTCGCATTTACCTATGAATAAGTATATAAATACTAAAAAATAATAACTTAGATAAAACAATCAGTAAAAAATCAACAATATCAAAAATGTAAATCAAAATAATATTTCACATATTTAAAGTGAATTTGAAAAACTTTTATAATTTTGTTCTCCTTCTTCCCCGTATTTTCTTCCCTTTCTCTATCATTTAATTTCCTCAAAAGTTCATCGCGTTTTCCCAACAACCTTCATTTTATTGACATCGTCTATCCGAGAGACAATAAACTTACGATATAATCAATCGCTTGGTGTTTCAACTGTTCAGCACTATGCAAATCGGCAAGTATCAGTGTCTCGCAGGCATTTTCATTCGTCAGATTTAAACATAATGCCTGCTCACACATAACCTGCAAAGATACCGTAATTGTAATTTTTTGCGACATTTTTGAAAAACCAAATTTACGGAAGCGTTTCAAATATTATCATTATTTTTTCCTAAAACTCATCTTTGGGGAGCAAGCATTTATCCAGCTTTGATGTAACCTTAAACATAACTCACTTCTTTGTATATGTAATAGGAAAGCAATGTTTTTTAACGAATTCGTCATACCACAAGCAATATTCATATTTTTCATTAAGTCCTTTCCACTTAATATAAAGAATAAAAATTTACTTTCAGTCTATCTAATTGATATTTGTCAGCCGCGGCTAAAAGCGTATCAGCCATGCGATCAAGATTAGGCGCTGCACCAGTATACATAAATCGTAACATTTCTTTCATAACATCCGGTTCAACATCATCTATGATAACACGATCTGACTGTGATTCACTCATTTTATGTTCAAAGCATGCAGCAAATACAGGAGACCTTGTCGCTAATACTGCTTTATGTACCTGCAAAATATTTCTGACCTGAAAAATGCAATACAGGTAGAAACTAAATTTAAACTTTAATCTTAAACTAAGGTTCATTGTTTTTGAACAAAATATTACTGAGCCTTTCATTTCCATTTCTATCAAATGTATTTCAGTTATGTCTGGACAAGCTCTAAAGATTCCGAGAAAAATGATTAGTAAACGTGTATGAATAAATTTATCCTCCAAACGAAATTGTCCTAATATTTAGAGAGTAGATATTCTGCGGCATAAAAATAACTTACATGAAACTCCTTTGTACCGGTTACCAGAAGACAATCCGAAAAACAATGCTTTTCAAAAAGATTAGCCATATCGTCGGATAACCGACAAGATGGTACCTTGAATTGCATGAGATTTGATTGCCCTGTTACATTAATTGTTTCCGCTACAACTGATACCTGTAAAGAGAAATATTTATGAATTCTAGTAATATTTTTTCTTAACCTAAATGAATAATGAATATTGTATATATTTTTTGAGCCAAGCGATGGGACCAATTCAAAAAGATGAAATTTTAAATTTCTATATCACATTCAATGCACTATTGTTATTTATAGGCTGTGGAAGAAATTTAGATTGAATTTATTACCTCACAAAAAATACTTAATCTATCTTCAGGAAGGAGACCGTTTGCTTCATCAAGAAGAAAATCCCTTCGAATAAATTTCTTGAATCCCCAATCCTTTCCCTGTACAAAGCGGTATGCACGCTGAGATTCTGAAATTTGAACTTCAATTAAAACTAATCAACTACGTACAGTAATCCCATCTTACATTTAAATTACTATTCCTAAATCTATATAAATCCCATCACATCCACGAGTTGTCCCGTAAATATTTTATTATAAAAGAAAAACAAACCCATGGCCTTAGTTTCCTCTCTTTTAGCATTCAGTATCGAAAACTTGAATTTAGCGCGTACTTCATTTTTAGCACATTGTACAAGTAACAAGTAAAGTGACAAGTAATCTTTTGATTCCTCATCAAGTCCTGCAAACAAACGACTGAAAAATGAATAAATGTGGAAACAAATTAATATAATGAACGTCAAATTTAAAAGAAACCTATTGTAAATCATCTTAAAATGTTTAAAAATTTATGCTTTCCGAAAACTGCACATATATATTTTATTAAAAATAAGTACCTTTTGGATTAATCCTTAAACACCATTTCAATTTATCATTTGAACCAGCGCTAAACGTCGAACTTTTCAGCACCTCACCCATTTCTTCACGACAAAACGAAAAATTGTTAATAGTCCACATATAATTAAATTTGATTACTTTTACCTGAAAATTAGGAAATCTTACAAAAATGCGAGTAAATGATGCTCAATATGCAATTTCTTTTCTTCCCATATTTCGGAGGAATGATTTAAGAAAGTAAGCTTTTATTAGCATCACATTTCATTGAAGCTACTGACAATTGCTTTAGGACAGGAAAACTATCAAATTTTGATAGCAAAAAACCTTTTCATCCTTTTGAAACCACTAACATTCTTTTATCAATCTCTAACAATAAAATAATTTTATTGCAATATTTTCTTTCTTAAAAAACCGTAATTTTTATATTAATAGTTATTTTATTACACATAAATCGAATATCATACCTGTGTGTGGCACCAATTCTCAGCGACTGGCATATGAACATCTGTTGGTGTAGTTGAGGTTGACGATGAACCACTTGCTGATGCAGACGGGCTCTGAGCCCGACTACCACTGATGGCAGCTTGTCCCGGACCACCACTAACAGATTCATCCTGGGCCGAGCCATCCGCATCCATTGTTATGTTAGAATTATTTAATTTTCAGAATAAGCTATTGTACTACAGTGTAATGTGAGTCAAGTAATAGGAACACTCCGATCGAACTAATAGAACTAATACCAGAATAATAAAGGCAATAATGCCTTTAAGCCAAATTTTCACGAGTATAACGTCAGTGAGTATAAAAATCTGAAAATTAATCGACGAAATCATTTATAAAGAGAATGGGACAGATTGAACGTTATAATACACGACGTGTGGAGGAATCAATAAAACCACCGGTAATATAATAACGAAAGATTTTAAATATTCAAACTCTAATTTCATTTTTCAAACTTCAAACTTTTTAATCGATATTTCAGCATTCCTTCAAATGATTTGGAAAATGTTCTTTATAATGAATTGTCGGTAAAAATAACTTGTAAGAAGTTTTTGTTGAATGCAGTGAATCATAAAAGCCCACAATCTAATCAAATATAATTCATTTGAAGCAAAAAAAAAAAATGAAAAAGGAAAAACTTCCTCGTAGCAACCAAATGACCAATCCTTTTATTTCTTGACAGACAAACATTGCGAACGGAAACAATCGAATGATCCAAAAGTTTAATCAACTATTTTATCACATATTGGCATCGAAATAAAATATAAAAATCGAACAATCCAACGGATAGATAGATAAGGAACAACACTTCCCCAGTTCTTTTCATTGTATTCTGATTGAAAAATGCTTGATCTAAAGTTGAAAAAATACCTGGAAATATGTATAAGAAATGATAAAATTAAATCTAGTATGAAATGAAATTCACAATAAAAATTTCGATTTATAAATAGTAGCGCCAATTGTAACTTATAACCAAAGGAAAATGTTGAAAAGATTTTGGAATCAAATGAAATAAACATATCGGTTATACCATTACTTTATTTAAAATTTTTTGAGAATAAGTAATGCCATTCAGAAATCATTTTAAAATTTGACAGTTCAGTTAATAGTTACAAAGAAAAATAAACCCTAAATTATCAATTCATTTATTATTTCATGGATAACAGAACGTAACACATTAACATTTCAATTTTATTTAGCAAATATTTAGCAAATAAGATTGTTGCTATGAAATATATTGATTTTGAAATATATCGATTGATAATGTTGATTTTCCTCTTTTTGTCTCAAGATAAAAATCGTTCATGCAAATCTTATAATTTCCTTTAGCAAATCTATAATTTCAAATCCAAAATTTTCTTACTAATAGAAATGTAAAGCTTACCAATAAAGGAAAATTTTTAATTTCCATTTAATACTTAAATTTCCATTCGCAATACGTATAACGCTGAAACACGTACAATGCCTTATACATATACTTCATAACTGTGCAAATCCAAAGTTTTTCCTACATAATTCATTTAGCACTTTATATTTATCATTATCATATATTTATATTTATCATTATCACATATTATTATTTATTATCACTATATTAACATATATTTATATTTATCACCATATATTTTTATCCATTATTTATATTTATATTTATCATTATCACATATTCATGTTTATATTTATCACTATCATATATTTATAAATTTACTATTATCATATATTTATCACTATTATATATTAACATTTACCATTATCATATATTTATACTCATCATTATCATATATTTTTATCATTTATTATCACTATATTAACATATATTTATCATTATCACATATTCATATATTTACTACTATCATATATTTATCACTATTATATATTAATATTTACCATTACCATCTATACTCATCATTATCATATATTATCACTATATTACCGTATATTTATCATTATCACGTATTAATTTCTAATAACTCACTTCATTAAAAAAAAAAAATTTCAAAGATACTGTGATAAATCTATCTTGCTCAATAGATAATAAACATATTTGAAGGCTCAACGAAAGTCGAGGGGAACAGCTATACCACCCAAATACACAATTATCATTCAGTAGTTATAGTGCTCACACACACACACACACACACACACACATACACACACATATATATACATACTACCAAATACACAGACACACACACACACACATCAAAATACACATACCGACACACACACATACATATAAATACAGATGTAATATTAAAGATAAATGACATACACACAACGAGAGAGAGAGAGAGAGAGAGGGAGGGAGAGAGAGAGAGAGAGAGAGAGAGAGAGAGGGAGAGAGAGGAATATTTGATGATAGTTGGTGTTGTATGATGAAAAGGAGTAGTGACAGTGTCACTGTAGCTGTCTGTGCGCGAAATGATGGGTAGATAGGAGGGATGGCACTTTATTATTTCTCTCAACAATCTCTTCTCATCGCACGTACATACACATACACACACACACACACACACACATACACACAGATACAGACAATATTTGTACACACACACACACACACACACACATATACTTACATGTATGTAATAATAAACTCTATCAAGTATTTATAGTCAGTAATTAAGTATATATATTATTACTTTTACATTTAATATTTAAAGAAATAAATTATAATGCATGCATCCTTTTAATAATTAGTAACTTTAGCATGAAATTACAGATTTCTAGATAAAGTTATTTTTTTTTTGACACGAAGAGCAGGAATAGACAAAAGAATATAACACGTATGATACAGAGAAATAGATGGAACGAACATGTGCATATACGCACAGAGAGATAGAAATAAACGAAAAGAATAATATATGCACACACACACACACACGCACACGCACACACGCACACGTACGAGACACAGAAATAAATAAAAAGATATGGCAAAAATTACCGGAGGGAAATTTGTAACTCACTTAGACCGGGAATTGCTGCATAATATTGAAGGAATATTGTGTCAAGAAGGTAATAATTGGGTACGAGATAGAGAAATGGAAAAAGAAATACGTGTACACGCGTAAATAAGTGAATAAGAGATAGAGAAAAAGAAGTACGTGTACACACGTACGAAATCATAGAAATAAATAATAGGGATATGTGCATACCACATAAGAGACAAGCAAATATACAAAAGGGACACGTGTAAACACGTACGAGAGAGAGAACAAAAATAGACAAAGAGGACAAGGACAAATGCATAGAGAGGGGAATGGACACGTTCACGTAGAAAAGAAAGGTATAAGGGTGTACGGAAGGCCTGGTTCATTTGCTACTTGAGGGATGATGTAAAAGGCCTATCCATCCACCACTCTTCCACTCTCTATCTCTATCCCATTCCCTCTCATCACTCTTTCAACACACTCTTCAACTTCTCACCTTCTCTCTCTCATCTACATCCCCTCTCTCCTCTCCTTCATTCCTTTCATCTTTTCTTCTTCTTTATACACTTGTCAATTGAGGGTACCACATTCTAACCGATATTTAAATTTTGATACTTCTCTCTCATCAGTGACTGACTGCTAACACAGACATTGTGGAGGAGAAGCTTTTCCTGCCCTCACCCTCTGTTCTGCCCCCTGTCCCCTACCCCCGATTCCCGGGGTATCACTCGAGCAGTTATTCTCTCTACAACTGATAGCAACCAATTGGTATGTCATTGATACACTGATTATCATTTCATTACGGATAGTAGTGGAGACTATCTTATCTATCCTACTATTCTCCCTCCTTGTATTTTTTCCTTCCGAAAAATTCTATCAGCAAGAAAAAAAAAAAAAAAAAATTAAACTGAAGTTGAAAGGTCATATTACTATAACATCTCACTTATAACTAACATTCTATTAAACTTTATCTTTAAAAATTGAAATTTTAACAAAATAATAAAATTTAGTACGTATTACTTATATAGTATTAAATATACGATTAAACAAACATACGTTAACCTGAAAATCATTTCAAACAAACATACGTTAACCTGAAAATCATTTCAATCTAATATAATTCAATTAAAAAAAATTTTTTTTTTTCCTATCTTTACAATTATAAAATACTTTCGTATAACAATTTTATTCATACTATTCAATGATAAAAATATCCTAATAATATAAACCGAATATAAATCAATTTTTCATTGATAAACAGAATAATCACTAGGTTAGAAAGTCAATACAATCGATCGAACACTTTCTATATTCCATAATTTTATATTAATTTCATTTCAACAAAAAGACGGAGACAACAAGAACCGGTCCACTCCCTAACCACACACACTTCTCATCCAATACGTATCTCCGTGTCTATATCTCTTCATATAGTCCATCTCTATAAGTTAAGCCTTAGAAATGATTTCATTCTACCAACAATAATTTGGGATAAATCTAACGAAAATTGATTTTGAGCTATCCATGGAGAATATATATATATACTTGATATATATACTTATATTAGAATTTAATTATTTTATTTGTCTTTCCTTCCTCAATTTTCCTCTCTTTCGCCTTATCTTGTCTGAAATTAGTCAATTATCACGCTTGTAAGCCATCTTCAAAGTACTTTCAGCATGTAATTATTAAGCTTCATGAAACATGATATACTAATGATATGATATGATATGCTATCTAATGACTATCAATATGAGGATAGGTACGTCCATTTAGTACAAAAAAAAACAAATAACTGTTAATTTAACTATCGTTTGATCATATCTTAAATATGTTAAATCTTAAGATCTGCTATTAGTGAGCAAATTGATTTAAACTAAAAATAGTAATATATAATAAACATACCTTAAAATGAACTATTTTTTTTTGGCCAACAATTGCATTGATAAAATTTCTAACAATACTACTAGCATAACAAAATTGTTTTAATTTTAATAATAAAATAACAAAAATTTCAAATTTTGTACAATATATTAGCAAGTACAAAATTATCAATTTGTTTATTATATTATAGAATAATTTGAAAATTAATCATCAAATATTAATTTACATTCTATCAAGCTTATGCAAAAAATAAAATGAATAAACATGATAGAGTGAAATATAATGAAAGAATTCGTTATAATATCATAATTACTAGTTATGAATATCTCCTAATCAATATATTATTATTACTCACCTTTCTTCATTCCTAAATTTAAAATGAAAGAATGTAATTATTATTTCAGGTTACAACAAAAAAAAAATACAATAAATGACTGTATTTTTTTACAAAAAGACATTGACACTACGTTCAATTGCATAATTCTATTGCAATGAACAGAGAGAGCAGAAAAAGAACACTATCAAGCATTTCTAAATATGAGATTATGATATTTAAATATGAAATTTCGAAAATATAAGATTTAAATATCGTTGATTTGTTGAGTTTGTGACGGGAAAAAAATTTCTGATAACATCGTCTTTCACTAAGAAATGATCGCAGACAACTCCACAATTTTATCATAGAAGAAAAGTTTTTCACAAATTTCAATTCCAATATACTTTCTCCTCCATCCTTTCAGTATTTCCCCCCGATCAGATCAAATTTTTCGTTAAATTTTATGAATTACTACAAGCTTCACAAACTTTCATATAATGTTACTCACGGAAATATTTTCAAATTCCAATATCATTTCTAATTTAATAGTAACAAGTAAAACGATGAAAAATTGAGATAGTGAAGGATTTTGAATCTTCAAATATAATAACAAAAAAAATTACTAAAAAAAAAAAATACACATGCATAATTCATTTACATGTGTGAAATTTCACATAAATCCTCTCATATGGAAGTCTTTCTTCTAAGATAACAATGATTGTAATAACTGATAATTAATAATTACTGCTGCAATAACAATAACAATAATAATAACTAATAAAAATAATATAGTAATGAATAATGAATAACAATAATAGTAATAATAATAATAATAATAATAATAGCATATCATGGCAATAATATGTGATTTTTCTACTAACAATGATGAGAAATTGAAGAATAACACATATTAACAAAATAAAGTATTATTTTGTTCCTTAATAATTAAACATAAAAACTATTTAAATTTTTAAATTATTAAAACAAGAAATAAATATGAGCAATGATAAGTAATAACAAAGATATTTTGAGTAGAAAAGATTAATGATTTACTATATGGAAATGATAAATTATAATCTGATATTTATTTTCTTATAATTTCTACAGTAATCAATTGCTCTTTTTATACTGTATATTTGAAGTGAAAAATTCAATTACTTAATAAAAAGTAAATATGTAACAATTGATATAAAATGATGAAATTCATCCCAACCTCATAATGATACTATTAATATGAGATATCTTAGATAAAGTAATACAATCTAACAATAATCTAATCAATAAAATGTACTTCGTGATTATGATTAAAGATTTCATACGTAACACTTACATATATTGATTGTTAAGTTAAATCAAATCATTTCGAAAATTTTCAACATTTCAAAAAAAAAAAATACAGTTCTATTGAAAAGAAAATATATCGAAAAATGAATGTATATGAAATTTCAAAGTAATCACCTCATTATTTAACAATGATATCATTGATAAATATTTATTCAACAACACTTCTACTTCAAAATTCGATGATACCGATTACTGTGCAAGAAGAAATAAGGAAAATTGATAAACATTACCATATTTCCTTATCATTTTTAACTTTAAGAAAAAAAAATCAAAAATGAAAAATATATTCAGTCAAATTTTGATAATATTTAAATTTAAAAAATTAATTTAATCCAATTTTTTCTAGCAATACAATACAAAAAATTTTTACATTCCTCTCTTCCTCTTCCTCTCTCGTCCTCTCTCTATTATTCATATTCTTTTCTTTTACTAATCAATTTAAAAACATACAAAATTCTCAATCAAACAACAAGGTACGAGTTCAAAGTTCAAAGATGAAATTTATTTTTTATTCTCCTCTTCCTCCTCTCTCTCTCTCTCTCTCCTCTCTTTCTCTCTTCCTCTCTCTCTCTCTTATTCATATTCTTTTCATTTACTAATTAATTTAAAAACATACAAAATTTTCAATCATACAACAAAATATGAGTTCAAAGTTCAATAATGAAATGTATTGAAATCTCAAAACAGACAACGTAACAAAAACTTTCCTTCATCCTTATTTTCAGTATCGCAGCAAAATGGACGAAAATCGATTTGTTACGCTCAACCAACTCGTCAATATTTCTATAAGAACGTCCATTGTGTCTGTGTCTGTCTCCGTCTGTCTGTGTATGTGTCTGTATGTGTGTGTGTGTGTGTGTGTGTATGGCATATATATATTTCTGCATATAGGTATGTGTGTATGTGTGTGTGTGTGTGTGTGTATGTGCATGTGTCGGAAAATTTTTTGTCATTCTTGTTACTAATTCTGATCTTTTTAAGCATCATAGATGAAAGAAATGATTATTAAAGTAGTATATCTAAGATAACGATACATACACGCACACACATACACGCAAATACACGCATACATACATATATACACACACACACACACACACGCATACAAATACACGCAAAGGCACACACACATGCACAAATACACGCAAAGACACACACACACATAACGCAAAAACACGCACACACACACATACACGCACACACACACACATACACGCAGATACACACACACACACACATGCATACGTGTATATACATATATATCTGACAAGTGAAAATCTAGATATATTTGAAAAAAAGGAAATGAAAGATAAGGAAAATGGAATGAAATGATAACGTATCAGTGTGTGATAGTGAAATATAAATCATAAAATACGATTTTCCATCTCTTCCATCAAACCGGGAGAATAAATAATTGTGTTAAAATATAGAAGTTGTGAAGTCTATTGGAAATAAAGGGAATATCATAAGATCGATTGTTGAAAATTAAAGGAATTCAAAGATTAATTAATCAATATTTCGTATCAATGATAAAAACGTACATTTTAATTAATAAAGAAAAAAAAAGAATGTTATGACCATAAAATATGACAAATTTTCATCTTATTAAAATATTTAATTAACAAAATAATTCAGGTAATTTGTAAATTTTCATCTAGGGGCCGCGTAAAATCTAGTCATGAAGCAAAATAGTAGCAATTATATAGGATTTGTAATTAATTTACTTTGAATTTTACCCGGGAAATTCTTTGATCGATTAGGAAGACTAAGTATTAATGCGATGATAATGATGCTAAACATTATGATGTATTGATTGGTTTAATTATAAGATATCGAGAGAATATGCATTTGATACTTGAATTAAGGTTAAAATGTAAAAGTGATTGGAGTTTAAATTGATATCGAGATGGATATGCGTTTAATGATCACAAATCAGAATAATTTTCTTTCTTTTAAAATTATTGAAATTCCGATTTGTGAGTGATCAATAAGGCAGGTATGGATTTATTGATGGAACTTTTTGAGGAATATTACCACAAAGATCTTCTTTCTTGTACTATAAATTCATTTCTGCTGAGATATTTTGTACGCTATAACTACTCTAATTTAATACTGAATTAATTTCTTTCCTTCAATATCATAATTCGTTTTCTGATTTAACATAGCAATTAGAGTGTATTGGATTGGAATGCCTAAATGAAGTAGTGATATTAGAGAACAGTGTTAATTTTGCTAATAACTAACTGTGTAGCATTCAATATCTAAATTAGAACTTGATATTAATATTCCTATGGCCAAAAATTATCAGAGATTGGTTGTTCGTTATCAGTGTTCACCGTCGCAAATATTAAAATACCATATTTATCCAAAAATAAGACTTGTTATTTTAATTTTCCTCCAAAAGATATTCTAAGATTTACTTTCAATAGATTGCTTATTTTTCACATGTGAAAATTTGTATTGATTTATTTGCAAATACACGTATATAATATTCTTACTATTTCATTTTTTACAACATTTTTATTTTTATTGCCTATTGTTATGTGTGTATCCGTAATAATCAATCATTTCCACGCAATTGCTATTAATATTAGCTCAATACATTTATGTTGTATTGAAATGAAGGCATTAAATGTGTCTGGCTGGCTGGTAACCATAATTGAAATTTATTTTTGGGATAGAGCCTATATTACGACAAATTATGCTAGTATTTGTCTTCCGACTACATCTCATTTTCAACAGAAATACATTATCTAAAGAATAATTAAATGTATTTGTTTCAAAATTAAGTCGTTAGTATAGATTAAAATCAAAGTAGAAAAGAACAGTCATACAAACAGGACTAAAAAGTAGCAAATTATAATTGAAACCATTTTAATATCATTTTTCATGATTTTTCGTTCCGTTCATCAGTCAAGAATAGTAATATCATTTTTTCTTAGTTCTGTAAGAAGTTGTTATCAAAGATCACTATGGTTTCTTGATTTGCGGGTTAAAAAAAAGCCGATGTATGAAATGACTGTTGATAACCACATTTCGCTCAACTAAAACTCACGGGTTTGATCATAATTCGACAAAAATAAAATGCTCACGGTTTTTCCCGCATTATTCTAGTAAATGGTATTGAAGAAGGAGAGAAGAGTGAATATTTCGATAAAATTTGAATTTTTTGTTGGAATTCAGTTGAAATCGTCCAGGCAGTCTATAATAAACTGAGAAGTTCACTTAATTATACTGATTTTATTCAGTTCTTCATAAACATTAACTGATTCAGTGATTTTTGATACAATTTTGTGACTTCGGAAGTTTCCTGTGACTGTTTTGTAGAATAACAAACTTTCAAAAAAAAAAAAATAAATCTGAAACAAAATAAATTGCTGCTCAGTAACGAGAGCAACTACATAGTAAATTCTATTGCTTAACAAATTTTTATCGTATTCTATTCGAAGCGTAGCAAATCAAAAATGTCTTATTGCTTCGTAGCAAAATCCAGCTGATAAAACAACTATGTATGTTGAGTGGAAACAATTCATTCTGGAAGGAAAAAGTAATGTTTATAGAAACTTGCGGTCGAGCAGAATCTCCCAAAAATGTAAAAAATATTGCAAAAATTTTTCAGAAAAAATTTGTAATGCATTCAGAACAAATGAAAAAATGCATTTGTTGATAAAATTTAATGATTTAGAAAATCACATGCATGTTTAGTGTATATATATATATATTTATTTATTTATTCATTTGTATTTATATTTAAAGATGTTATTGCTGGATTTTGTTCTCTAAAATAATGAAGAGCTTGCGTTTTTTTTTCTTTCTTTGTTTCTTTAATATATTATAGTCGAAGTTCAATTCTTCTAATAATTTTCAGGTATTTTTACCTCTGATTTATTAAATGGTAAGCTGTACGTTGATAAAACGATTCAGTTTAACGTTGAAACGATCAAGTGGGAAAAGTGGCTGGGGACCATATCGTAATGTACGAAAAGGTGAACACTTTGTTGGTACCGAACCACATCCATTGAAATATCATGTGGTAAGTCTTGTTAAAAGCTTTAGTTAGGTCATAATGCAAAAGAAAAATCTTTGGGTGTACTATATCGATAAAAAAGTATAAGCTGCAACGCTTCAAAATTGCCACACTTCGTAAAAGGATAGCAGATGTAATAAATTTTCGAATAATTAGGAAGACATATAAAATTTCTAGTTATATGTTCAAAACTTGATGTTTCGAACGTGCACTTGTATAATATGATGTGAGGGAATTATTTTTAGAAAATTTATCTATGTGAGGATGTCATTCGCTACAAAATGCTATAACTTGATTCATTTACTAAAGGCATCTTTTTACGGTTAATATCCTTAGCTGAAGTATAGTAGCTTATTCATACGACTCTTTACATTATTAAAATAACACTACGCCAAAAACAAAAGAGATGGATAGACGCTTCATTTATTTCTAGTTTCGGTTGATCTGCATTTTTCCTAAAACTAACCAAATTTTCGAAATGCTCAGCGGTTGATTCGCGATTTATCACATGATGAAATTAATTTCACCGAGCGCCTCTTTTTCATCAGTAAATAAATGATTTCGACATTATTTATGGTGCACTGGTTTAAAAATACGTATATCTAATAAATATTTTATGACGAAAGAAAACTTTTTTGTTTTCTTTTTTTCAATTATATGCCATGTAAAGAGATATTTTATATGTGACATAGATTAAATATTTATTCTGTGCTCATTTTCGCTTACATAACTTGTCAAACTTTATCTTTCATATTCATCGATTCATCCATAACTTCAGTTTTTTGTGTGGCATTTCTTAACTGCAAAATTATCTTAAAATTTTTGATTATTCTATAAAATTTATCTTTTTTCCAGCTACAAGATAAAAAACCACTGCATAAATACGGATTGCAAGGAACTCATCATCTGCTGTCGGGTACCGGTAAAATCAGTTCAACACTGCCAACCCGAGCAGTCCTGAAAAAAGATAAGATTTATGCTTGGTGCTCGTGTGGATATAGTGGAACCCAGGTACTATTATCTTTTCTTTAGTTAAGACATCCTTTTGAATCAAATATTGTAAAAGGTATCAAGTCTAGAGTTTACTGGAATAAATATTTTACATATATTATGGATGACATCGACTCGCAAAGGTGGGTTTCGGAAATTGCGGATTTTAGTATCTCTAAGCACTTTAATTCAATTTTCGGACAAGAATTTGTTTTGGGATGATGCAAGCCATGGATCATCTGCAAATATGTTCACCATATCGATTGAAGTAATGTGGCATTACTTGTAAAAGTGCAAGTTTTGAATATCATTAGTTGTTTTCGATATCTTCTTTTTTAATTCTAGATTAATATATTTCAGCCATTGTGTGATGGAAATCACCTTCGTTACTACATTCCAACGAAACTGCGACCTGTACGATTCATTCCTGACAAAGATATGGAGGTTAATATCTGAATTTCGAAAGACAGTTTAATTTTTTCTGGACCAGGTTTCACAAATGTATAGTCTTCCGGTCGAGATTTGTTATAGAGAAGATAGCATAAGTTTAATTACAATAAGTTATTTAGAGATTTTATGAGGTTTTCAGGTATGGTTCTGTAATTGTAAACAAACGAAAACGCGCCCATTTTGTGATGGTTCACATCGCGAAGTTAGTGCAAAGCTCAAGAAAGCTGCTGAAGAAAAAGAAGAAAATAAATAGCGATGTTGGCATTAGACATTTTATTCAAGTATTAACGATAGGAAAACAACGATTATAATCCCAGAAAGTTTTTATTTCTTCCTGTGCTTTAATGCGAAATCGGTTATATTTGTGTTTTTATCAGTAGCTATGAAATAAGGTTGCTCCTCGGTTTGTCAGTTTTATCAGAATTCAAGTAAATTGCTTTTTTTTAATTTAGGAAACAGCAATGCGATAAACTCTATCATTAATTCATAATTTCATGTACAGTTATTGTAAATCTTTTGTTGAATATATTTTTTTTCTTGTCCTGTCAACGTTTTGAATTGATTTTAAGTTGTTAAATTTAGGAAGCTTGGATTTGTATTAATAGACTTATATCGAGAGATCTGTGCATTGTGATAACTGGCTAAATTTTTAAAAACTTTATTTTAATTATATTTACATTTAAATACTGCATTGAATTTATATAGACGATAGGATCAGCAAAATATGGAAGATATAAATAAGCTGTTAAGTTAGAATAACGTCTGGTTAAAGTCATATACATTAACTGGAAACATGACAGGTATAATTAGGTTCAATTGTTTTAAGTCTTCAAAAAGTAATCGAGTAATTTCAGTGGTCCTTATGATTCAGGTGGCTAATCCTTTAACGCTTAATTTTATTTTTTACCAATTTTAACCGATCTTTTAATTTAATACTTTTTGATTGTTTCGAATTGCATTAAACGGTATATAATTTGAAAGTTGTTGCATCATAGTTAGTCTCTTTTTTTCGATCTTACCGTTTGTCGCCATGGTCCTCCAAATGGTGGCTGGAAAAAAAAGTTAAATGGAATACATTTATTTAATAATTTAATATTTATTCAATAAATGTATTTTCTGCTGTTAATATTTGCGAAATAAAAAGAGTATTATGCATGAAACAATCAAAGTAATCGACAGTTTGAATTAAACTCGCTAATTAATTTACAGAATAAAATAATTAAACTAAATTAAATTAAATTAAATAAAACAAATAAAATAATTAAATTCTAATATAAGTATATATATATATCAAGTATATATAAATTATATAAGAAGGTTTACACGAATTCAAACGAATTACAGTATAAGTTAGTGGTGGTTGTTCAATAGCGTTTATTTAATAGTTAATTTAAAAAAAAAACAATTTAATAATTTTCTCCTTTTAAACAATATTGAATGGAAATTGATTTCTATTACTTAGTTAATCATGAAAATTAAACTTACTTCAATCTATTCATATATTTACTCAATAAATTCGCGTGATATTGCATGAGTAAGAAGGAAATTATACTTACATCGTTAACTTTAAGTAAATCTATGCTGATATCGTCCCTTCAACAAACGAAAAATCTTTTCGTTTGTTGAAGGGACGAATTGAAGTAAATACTTCAATGCTGCACCTAATTTGCACTTTATTTTAATCGTACCTGTACAACTGGTTGATCTAATGGTACCAAAAAATACTGCGAAATGGTAATTGCAAAAAACCATGCCATTGTAAGAAACCATATAAGCGCAATTGGTGCACTAAAATAATCCCATAGATAAACCTTTTGATTTGTATAATCCATTCGTACTGCTAGTGAACTTGAATTTTTACAATGGATTAAATTAAAAGTTTAAATTTAAGTTAGGAATGAAATTATGCAAAAATTTCAAAACTGTAACATCATGCAGAATTCATGCAATAAGTATAATGCAAAATTAGACCGGAAAAAAGAAATGGAAAAATAGAGGCTAACAGAAAAAGCATAATTTTAACAAATGAAATAATATCCAATCGATTCATATTTTAATTTTAAAAGTTATAAATACTTTAATTTCATTTTTTATTTTCCAAAAATTATATCACAAAAAGATTTTAAATAATTATAAAAGAAATTTAAAAAGATTTTTTTGTTTGTTTTGTAAATTATAAAAATTTGCTTACTTCATTTTAATTCATTTCACTTTTCCATGAATTTATTTCACCATTTGCCATTTGCCTTTCCAATTTTTTATTTATCTTATCATTTTTATCATCATTGCTAATTAATTAATGAAATTAAACGATGAAAAATTATCATATCACTTTATCATTTTTTAAAAATTTTTAAAACTATTCAGATATATGCAATGTATTTATTAGAAATTTTTGAGAGTGCATTTTACTAATTTTAAGAATTTCGAAAAAAAAATTTTTTTCCCTTAAGCCTCAAGAATTTCGCATTCTCTTTTCATCTCTGATCAAATTACTTTACTTTGTCAGTGATCAACTGTTTTCAACATTTTCTTTTCGTGCTCCTATTGATTGATCTTATCAGCTTTCAAGCTTTTTTCTTTTTGCAAACCAATTTCTCGAATAGAATTATTACAAAGATACTAGACGATAAATGATAATTTTCAATACTTATGACAATAACTGTTAATTAATATTGTTTTTTAAATTTAATGACAGTATAATAATCTTTTTAATGACTTTTTTTATCTTTTTTTTTTCTTGTTAAATTCATATTATCAATTAGCTAAATTTAAATTTAAATTTTTAAATTAAACTCTTTGAAATTATTTATATATTTTCATTTGCCTCTAGTAATCATTTATTATTATTATTTTAATGTCATTAAATTCTATTAAATTTTATTAATTTTATCAAATTTTATTTTTTTCATCAAATATTATCAATCAATTGCAGCAGTGTTACTAAATTTTAAAGCATTGAAAACATTGCTAAGAAACAAAAACAAAAGTAAACATGAAAAAGAAAAAATTTTTTTTTGATAGGTAAAGTTTCACACCTGTTGATAAGTAGTAAATAAGTATAAGTGAAAAATAGATAAATAACGATATCTATATGATTCATATTATTTCAAATTGAAAATCTCATGAAAATTATTTTTCAAGAATTAAAGAAAAACCAAACAAAAAAACAAATCACTAATATAAACTGATAAATTAATAATCATTCATTTATCTTAATTTATATTCATATGATTGTGAAGCAAATAAACTTGATTGATGAACTTTTTCTTGATTGTATTGAATTGATTGATGATTTAATTTGATCAATGAACTAAAACAATCAGTGAAAAAAGCGAATGACAACTTTCTTGAAGAGTTCGAAAGAAGAAAAAAAAACAATTGAAGATGAAAGTTGAATTGTTTGAAGTGATATTAAATGAACTTTCATTACTTTCTCTCTTTCTCTCATTCTCTTCCAATTTCATTGTATTCTTCAAAAAATTTTTCTCTCCTAGCATTTTGTTATTTGTTTTAAACTTTTCGTATTTTTGTACTTTTGAAGATTTGCTAAGTATTTGAAAAGATTTGTTTTGAAAATGATGATGATATAAATGCTTTAACTTCTAGGAAGGAAAAAAAGTATTTTACTAATGGAATGATCTGTTATCTGCTTGATTAATTTAATTAATTTTATTCATCCATTTACTTATTTATTTCATTTACAAATTATTTACGATTAGTGAAATTTAAAATTTATAAAATTTCGTAATAATTTCATTTTTAATTAAATTAATCAAGCAGATAACAGATCAATAACAACCTACTCGCTCATTGTTTTTCATTTAAAATTGCCATTGAAAAATTATTTGATAAAAATTTTTATTTTTAATTTAAAAATGAAAAAGATAAAAATTTTAATTATTTCAGCAATTTTATATTAACTTAGAAATCTATTTAATAACTTTTGAAATTAAAAGTAATTTTGTAAATGCCACTAATGAGAGTATGGATTGCATCATTATTCTTCTATTTATCAATATTTGCTATTTGTGAATTACTACGTCATATTATCAATCGTTGGCTGATACGACGTTTACCACGTTTAATGATTGGTTTATTACTTGAAGTATTGATTACTTTGTTTTTTTTTTCTTTTTTAAAATTTATTTATAGAAAAATAATTCTTTTATCTTAAATTTACCTATTCTGAAACAAAAAAAAAAACTAATTCTAATTTTCAAAATTTCAAGTTCTAATTATATCACGTGAAACCTAATTTAAAATTTTAATTGAAATTTAGTTTATTGGTACGTTACAAGTTTGTACGCCTATGTTTGACGTCAATTTGATTTTGGAAACCTATGGTTTATTTGGAATTTTCATTGAAATAACGATAATTGAAATTGCTAATGCTTTTCTTCTACGTGATGCTATCGCTCATCCATGTCCATTGGTACTTTTTTAAAAAATTTTTTTTTTCAATTTCATCAATTAATATTAATTAGTTCATTAATTTCTAGCATTTACTTTTATCTATTTTAAAGTTACACTTTTGTATATGTATAGATATGTACTGGATGTAATTGTGATAATATCAAATATCAATCAATGGATCAAATATCACTGGTAATATCAAATAACCTGCAAAATAAAAAATCCTTAAACTTAATATTAAAAATCATATATACTATAAAATTTATTTTTATTAAGTAATAATTTATTGTAGGTAACAACAGCTTCACGTAAACGTCTGGCATTACGTACAGCATTTTTGGTTTTTGGTGTACAACTTGCTGCCGCATATCTTTCGTATTTCTTTGCTCGAACATTCTGGAAACTTCGTCTTCATCCAATGCATCATGAATTATTGATTGCAGATCATTGTGAAGCTGATCTTACAGTAATTTTATCAAGCAATTCATTGAAATCTTTGTTAAATTCAATAATTAAATAATTTTAATAATTTAAAATTGGTAATTTACCTGCCGAAATAATATTGAATTTAAAATTAATAATTAAGCTAATTATTTCATCGATTTACTCATTGATAAAAGGAAAAACGTAAAATGTAATGCTGAAATTACAAAATTAAGTGAAACGTAATTATTATATACTTAAAATTAATTATAATTTACATTTTTGTCACTTTAATTTAATTGAGCAATAAAAATTTGATAATAATAATAATGATAATAAATCAGTCTATCATAAATCATAATAAATCAGTTTAATGATAATAATAAATTAGTTTGATAATAATTTAACAGTAATTTTCAATAATAAAAATATAAAATGAAAAGGATTTAGATAACTGAACATTGATGATATGGATTAATTCAGGTAGCTCTAACAGCTGGTTCACTCATAGAAGGTATAGCAACATTCAGTAGTAAAGCTGTAGAATTCTTCGCCACCGAATGGTATGCTAATTCGAGTGCACAAATCCTTATCAATTGCATGTTTGCTGGTTTTTTAACCGCAATCGGTATGCTATATATCATATCAATTTCAATTAGTTTATATTAAAAAATAACTTTAGTTAGCGAAATGAATAATTATAATCCTTGCCAGGAAAAAAAGTTTATTATTATCAGCTAAAGTATTATCAGCCATAAACTCTATATAAAGTATTATGAGCTATAATTGTATTATCAGCTATATAATTAATCCGTTTACAAATTATAAATTATTACTGTAAAAATACGATAATAATTTAATGTGATTTTACAGTAATAATTTAATGTACTTTTACAGTAATAATTTACTGCACTTTTACAGTAATAATGTGCTTTTACAGTAATAATTTAATGTACTTTTACAGTAATAATTTAATATACTTTTACAGTAATAATTTACAGTGCTTTTACAGTAATAATTTACAGTGCTTTTACAGTAATAATTTAATGTGATTTTACAGTAATAATTTAATATGCTTTTACAGTAATAATTTACTCTGCTTTTACAGTAATAATTATGTGCTTTTACAGTAATAATTTAATGTACTACAGTAATAACTGTGTTTTTACAGTAATAATTTAATGTGCTTTTACAGTAGTAGTTTTTAATTTTTAGTAATTCTAGTTTTTAATAAAAACTATAACTTTAGTATTTTAATAGAAAGTTTTATTTCGAAATTTTCGAAATTCAATATAAATAAGGCAAAAAGAAATATCATTTTAATCTTTCAGGTATTCATTATACGGGAATGTATGCTAATCCAATTGTTGCTTGGGCATGTACATTTAACTGTACAGGTGTTACGCATCTTGGCCATCTTATCGTTTATTGGCTATCACCACTGATCGGTTGGTTTCTTGCAGATGCTGTATTTGGTGAGCAAGAATGCATTGCTCAATGTTTCGTTGAAGAAGCGGACGAAAGTGATTCGATTAAAATAAAAAGTTCATAAATTCAAATTGAAGAAAGATTTAATAACGAAAAAATTTTAATGCAAAAAAAAAAGAAAATAAATATTGTGATTTGCATGAAATCATGATTTTTTATCTAAATTAACATTAATCTATGTTATAGTTATATTTTACTATCATAATAATTATCAAATATTTTCATCATTCGATTTTTCAAGAATTTAAATTAAAAGTCTATTAATCATAATGATTATAATTATTATGACTTATTAATTAATCATTTAGGCGTTAATTAGGTTAAATGTACAAAATGTAATCCAACGAATAAATTGTAATATAGCGATTATATATATAGTGTATTCTGATTCAATCCTTTTGTTTTTTTCTTATGATAAAGCATATAACTTCTATTTTACTTCTGATAAAGTTACTATGGAAGTTAAAGTACTAGAAGTTGTATTACCTACTATATTAGTGAAATCAAGCATTAAATTCTATACTCAAGGAGATACAGAGAAAGAGAAAGGGAGAGAAAGAGAGAGGGAGGGAGAGACAATAAATGAATGATGATGCTGTGAATGCAAATCCAGAACAATTTTGTTAGAACATTTTAAATGACTACGAAAAGCAGCTTTTGCACTTTAGCAGCTGCTGCTATCCATGGTCGGAAGCTTCGTTTGGCTCCGCGAACGCAATCTCTACTCGCAAGATTCCACGCAATCACGCCGAATCTGCGCGACTCCCAGCGACCGCTACCGCACGACCTATAAGGCTGTTGCTACTTTTTTTTTGTTGCGACCGCTCAGCACGCGTCAACTCCTTCCGGAAGACTCAGTCAGAGTCCTCCACGCAGTCATCAAACGTAACGTCGCACACTCGAAGTGCACGGACGAGACGCTTCTTCCCGCTCTGGAGATGACGCCATGCCACATCATCGCGGCTGCGCTCCGTCGCAATTTCGCCGATAGCGAAGAAATACATACTACAGAAATGATTCTGTGAAGTATGATCTCGGCATGAACGCCTTCGAATCCTCTCTTCATTCATTCCCACTGCAAGTGACAAGTGGCTTATTGCAGAAACTTTCCGAAGCATTCTTTCTCTCTATCATTCACACTGCCTACTGCACTCTATTCACTCTTCTAACCGTCTCTTCCTCAACATACTCTCTCGCAATGATCTGTTAACCTCGATGTTCTGAGTTTTGAATAGTTAGTTATTACTCGAATGATTTGAATTTCAGCATCCACAGAGATCAAATCCTACGGAATATATGAATAAGTTAATTTGAAATATAAAAATTTGAATGAAATATTTTTATTTTTAATAAAAATATATTAAAAACAACAAAAACTATTTAAAAAAAAAAGATCGTAAAGTTCAAAGCTTAATCCTATAAGTATGCATTTTGAGTTAATCTCATCAATTTTGTTAGCCGTAGAGAAACTAATCACTGTATAACGATAATACAGGTACAGTACAGATATTGGAGGATTAGCCAGATCAGAATAGTAAACAACAGAAAGTGCATCAATTGAACTGATTGTTGTTTTCCCTGTAATCCTAAATATTATAGCCTATTCGTTTTGGGCATATATCCTCTGGACAGTATTCCAATTTTGTGTAATCAATACTTCTATATCTTGCGTTTGTACCATATCAATTAGTGAATCGATCCCTTTATTCGAAATTTTATAAAATACTCTATTGTTGACTATCTAAAAGAAAAACTTCTTTTTCCAAGAAATAATAATCCGAAGAACTGTTACTGAAAATTTTCAATTTTTTTAATTAAAATTTTCAAATATTTCAAATTCAATATTTTGCTATTTTTACAAAAAAAAAGTGAAATAAATTAACTAATAAATGTATCTCAATGACAAACTTAATTACTTAAACAATTTTTTAGGATTTCAAATTGAAAAAAACCATAATAATTTCAATTTGATAAGAACATTCGACGCATTATTAACAGATTTTAGAAAATATCTGGAGATGATAGTAATTAAATAAAATAATAATGATAATAATGAAGTAAATAATGAAAATATCTCCATTAATTATACTGGAAAATAATTATTAAGCAAATATCATTATTTGATATTATGTAATAGTAAGATTCAAAATTATTGCACAAAATATTTAATAGCTACGTAAGTTATTGTATTATCAATAATAATTGTTAAAAATAATAACAGTAAATTATAAAGATTAGTAAATGCTTAATAATAATTAATAATAATGATAATTAATAATAATTAATAATAATTAATAATAATAATTAATAATAATAATACTAATAATAATAATAATAATAATAATGATAATAATAATAATAATGATAATAATAACAATAATGATAATAATGATAATAATAAAAAGTTGAAACAACAAACCTTATGACACTTGGGAGTAATTTTTTGCATATAATAATTAGAATCTGATAATTTCCATAATAAATATCTGAAATCAACCGCTTTGATCCAACGTTTACCAAGTGATGGTGATGGCTCACCACGCCAGTAAACAAAATGATTGGTTGTTACAATTGCACAACCATAACGATGTGCTATATAACGAAGCATAGTGATAATTTCATCCTGAACTTTTCGACCTAAATTTAAAATTAAAATATATTTATATTTATTAACTTATATGAATGATTACATTATCAATAATAATTGTTAAAAATTGTAACAATAAACAATAGCATTAAAATATATAATTATAAAATCATAGGTAGTGAAGAATTCTCTAAAATTTTCCAAATGAACAAATCTCTGATACAAATTCAGATTTGAAGATTAGTATACAATACAGGAGAAATGAAATTAGCTTAATCAAATATTGGAATGCTATTTTTGCAAAACAATATAACTTATTGGATCTATCATAAATATAACTTATAGGATCTATCACTAGTTACATATATATAATTCGAACCTCCTTCGAAGTATTCCGAAGTTGTGAATGCTAATGCTGCACCAATACTGTCGATCACAATGAGTGTAAGATTTTGAATAACCTTTAAAGGATTTATTGCATGTATCAAACATTCATTAGATGGATACTTTTTTTGATAATTTTAATAAAAGATGAAGAATTTTCCAATTTACTCACTTATATCATTACAATCAATCAGGTTTCTATTAGTTCCACATCCAATTTTGGTATCCCAGGATGAAACAATGCGCGAACCACGTCACCTTCGAATACGTTATTTTCAAATAACTCCACACAGGACTAGCCTATATCCAGTGTGGTATTTTTTGGTACAACCGCTCAGCATGCGTTAACTCCTCGGGCATACTCATTCAAAGAACGAGTCCTCCACGCAGTCAGCCGGCGTACATCACATGCCCAGAGGGCACGGACGAGGCGCTTCGTGACCGCTCCGGATGATAACGCTATGCCACATCATCGCGGCTGCGCTCCATCGCAGTTTCGCTGGAAGCGAAGAAATACACACTACAGAAATGAATCTGCCAAGCGTGATTTCAACGTGCGCCCCCTCGAATCCTCTCTTCACTAATCTTCACTGCAGATGGCAAGTGGCTTATTATAAAAACTTTCTGAAGCATTCCTTCTCTCCATCATTCACACTGTTTATTGCAATCTTTTCTCTTCTTGCCTCTCTTTCTTACCATACTCTCTCGCAATGATCAGTTAACCTTAACAGTACTTGATGTTCTGAATATTCAGTGATTACTATTTCCTGCTATTTGAGGTAATATTAGGTACTTCATCATACGATTACTTGAAAAGTCTTAAAAACAATATTAAATATTAAATTAATTTAATATTCGAAATAGTATTGAGTATTTAATTGTTCGGATATTTTAAATGAAGTACTTAATTACTTGAATATCTGAGAGTACAATTCGAAGATTTTTCTCATCATAACACCGTGAAATAAATACTCGTTTAAGCATATTTTTTGCTATACTTTCATCCTGAAATCTAAATGATTATATCATAACAGAATTATTTGAAAGCTTCCGATACTTCCTGTAAATATATTAATGAGAAAGTAACATGAAAGCATACTATCGATTATTGCTTGGATTTCCTTCCATTGAAAGTAGGAAATACTAGAAAGAAAAATAAACGGTATGTTGATAAGGAAGATATAGTTTAATTTTCCATTGAAATAATTCAGGTCAATCAATAATTACCAAGTAAATTCCAGTATAAATTACCTGTACACCACGTGATTTCAGCATTTGCAACAAACGACTGCTACGGAAACTACCGTTTGTGTCGATATAAACGATTTTCTTTTGTTCTTTTTTATCATCAACCAATTGATTTGCAATAAGTGAAAGACATAGCTGTAGTTGAATAAATGTATTATAATCAAGTTGAAAAAATTCAATTTAAAAAGTTGGTCTTTTCACTAAAATCAAGTAATCCATTAGAATACAAGTATGACTTTACGTACGAAAAGTAACACCTTTACCTGTGTTTTTCCGGAAGCAATATTACCAACAAATTCGGTAAGTTTACCCTGAGCAATACCACCATTGATATAAGTATCGATATCTGAACAACCAGTTTTTTGCATAAGCCACGGTGCACCAAGTCTCAGGAATAGATCAAGGCCTGTTTCTTCATCATATTCCGGATCATCAGTATCCATAATTACCTAGAAACTCTTGATAAAGAACACATAAGTGAAGGTATACTTCACTTCCCGACACAGCTTTTCAAAGTTTTTGAAAGCAAATTCTTTTCTGTTAGTCACTTCCATCACCGTTTAATGACGGGCAACAAAAGCGCTCGTTTTGATGCAGTGCTGCGAATATCATCCAAGTAGAATACGTACTGACCTAACCTATTTGGTACGGGTCAAACATGTACTGCAATGCTATTTTTTAAAAGATACCAAATTTCAAATCTATTTTATCGCAGTAAAGATTATTCATCGAAAAATACAAAAATGTACAATTCCCTACAATTTCCAGCACTAGATTGTTTCATTTCCAGAGATTTAAACTCTCACACGAAGTGGATTTTTTTCTTACTCTGGAATAAAATAACAAAAATCATTTAAAAAAACATGGAAAAACATTTCACAGTTTGAATTTGCGACACTGCGACATTTCAATAGTATTTTGAGAAATAATCTAACACAGCTGATACTAATTTGATAACAATAAATAAGTAATAACAGTTCCATAGGATGTGAGAAAAAATATTAAAACATTTAGTGATTCAAATAGAATCTTTTAAGAGGAAATCGATCTAGAACAACGCAGAAGAATTATGGCTTATGTTCTTCGATTCGTTTGGTATGAAATGTATATCTCAAGTAAACTTTATAACCTGATTACCGCTAAATACATGATTCAGATAATGAGTGATATCATGAAATTTGATGAAAGCAGAAAATTTAGATGTAAATTAATTTTCTTTCAGGTTATGAACTTCAAGTTACAACCAAGAAATAAACAAATGAAAGAGAGATATACGGATACACGACAATGTCAACAAGAAAAGGTAATAAGCTAAAGCTTATTTCTTATACTTCACTTCAAAAAAAGTACACTTTTTTCACATTTACGGACTTGCTTTCTGCTCCAATATTGGTACAATCAAATGTTCATTTGCCATTAAGTTATATTTCTTCACGAAAACCGTAAATCGACGACAAAGATGTGTTTCTGTCTGAAGTTAGCATATATCACTAAAATGTAAAATATACTAGCTTGTTACATAAAAGATTGCATGGAAAAAATCCCAAGAACTCAAAATAAATTTTAACATTCAAATAAAGTTAAGAATAAACTATCTGTCTATTTTAATTCAAAACTGCATCTTATAACTCATTATTGATTAAATTTATGATTTAAAAAAAAAGATCTCACTTCAAAATTTTCGAAAAGTTCAGGATGATGGAAATAAGCATGTGAGAAAATCCGATAAATTCGCCGGCATACCGAACCAATTTTTGCAATCGATGACTCTTTAATTGAAACACGACTGGGAAAATATTTGTTACTATTCAATAATGCCGCCGCACCGTCCAAAGTATGTCTTGTGTAATCGATTGCTGAACACTATAATAAAATGCGATAATAACGACGAAAAATTAACAAATCAAAGAAACAGGTGCCATCTACAGACTATAAATAATAAATATATTCTGTTGGTCGATGCTGCAGAAAGCAAAGTGATAATCTGAATAAACTTCAATCATAATATATACAAATCATGAAAAAATTCTAGCCAAAAAACCGTTCGAACGATAATTTCACGGAAATAGCAATTAATTGATAAAAATCGATACTTCTTTTGGATTCTTGTGAGCTGCACAAAGGAATATCCATTGTTCTGTGGCAGTCATTTGCACGCAAACATCTGGCTTACATTCATCCTTGAAAATATCAAAGTTTTATATGTCTCGATTCAATTCTCCAACTCTATCACTCTGTTTTCCAATACAAAATGAACTGCAATAATTTTAAAGGAACTGACTGAACGATATCCAATGCTGAAATTTCGCCATAAGTTCCTTAGTTTCAATAAAATTTTGCCAGCATCAAACAACTATGATAAAACTGGTATACTAATTTCTACTAAATCATTTAAAATTAATAATTTCTTTCCAGGACAATTCACTGAACATACCTGCAGGAGCAACGTCAAACCATTGAGTTGCATGCAAAACTGTCTCACATGTTCATATTTCCATACTCCTTCTTCCTGGCCTGGTGGAGCTTTCAGAATAGTATCCACATCTGACGGATCCTTATGAATACATTGTTGTATATACTGCTGCACATTCAGTGTATTATCCATCTTCAAAAAAAAAAAAACAGATAAATCAAACTGAAATCTGATGTTTAATTATTGTTATCAACAAAGTTAATTAATTTCGAAGCTACGATTATTTTTCTCGCTCAATAAGACCATTTTTATCTTCAAACACATAGGCAATATCATCTAACGAAGTTTAAATACATGAATTGAAATGTGAATTAGGGTCTTCACAACTATGTAAATATAATCATATCTGCTGAACAATCTCTCAAGTTGCCATTCATCAATCCTTGCAAAAATATCTAACATAACTTTAATCTACTTTTCATATGAAAGTCAGAAAAATCGAGCAGCATTCACTAAAAAAGCAAAAACTTTGGTGTTCAGTACTGTTTCATTTTTATTTCTCAATTCTTTACCAAATAAAACAACTCGCTTTGACTCCAAAAAAATTTGTAATCATAAACAACTGATTTAAATTTCAGTTGAACCACATTATCATATCAACACAAATATATATGTATATACAAATTAAATATTAATAATTATGTTGAAATCCAGAAAAATATACTACACAAACCTCTTCGAACGGCATATCTGGCCAGTTGCACCATTCTTCTCTGGTTGTTCCTGGATCATTTCTTCGATAAATAACACCTTTCTCCACAGCAGTACACATTGAACAAACTCCTTCCTAAAAGTAATCCATCACAGCAAATTCATTTTTATATAACTGAAAAATTTATGAAATAAATGCGCTCTCTCAATATGTTATAGGTATTATTCGCGGATATTATATCTCGCGGATCGCACAAAGATAATTTCGCGTATTCTTACACTAAGTTGGACATAAAAATGTAACTGACAAAAGAAATCTTAAAATGCAATATTAATTCATGAAATTTATCGAAAATACTACACTGAAAGTAGAAGTACGATAGAAATCCAAATTCATTAGTCTATTTTAAAAACTGGAAGAATCTGCGCGTTGAAAATAAGCTGACTACAGAATTAAAATTTAACTATCCATGAATTCCAAGAACTTGTAGGACTTCAAGAAGGGAAGGATTTCGAAGGATTAAGCAACTTTAGAAATCCACGGAATTTGTAGAATCAACCAAACTTTCAGAGATCTATGGTACTTCATAAATTTACAAATCTTAATAATTATTCGATTTTATAAAAGTGCAAAAAAAGCTTTGAGTTATTGAAGGTCAAACAAATAAAAAAAGCTAACTGATAAAAAGAAAAGAATCTAAAATCTGAAAATAACAAAAAATGTTAAAAAAGAATTCCATCTCCAAACATAGTATCAGTCCATAACGGACCGCATGAAATCTCGATGATGATAAAAGTTCGTTAATGAAGAGTGAAACTTAACGATTGGATGAGAATTGCGTGAAGTGAATTCATCAGAATCCACGAGTGATTGTTGGATCAATGTTGAATTAGATGATTTTCCCAACATCAAATATATTGGAAATTCTTCCAGTGATTTTTTGAATGATCTCTCGGTGAAACCCTCGTTCAATGATGACGCTCTAGACATATCTTCTGATATTTCATCCATCGGATCGTTCACTATCATCACTTTCGGTAAATCATTCAATAGTTGTTGATTCACTGTATCGTTGGATGATGATACTTCCATCATCAAGTTTACTGGAAGTTCTTCAGGTGAATTTTTGAATGATCTCTCGGTGAGACTTTCATTGAATGATGACGTTTTAGATATCTCTTCTGACATTTCTTCTATCGGATCGTTCACTATCATCACTTTCGGTAAATCATTCAATAGTTGTTGATTCACTGTATCGTTGGATGATGATGCTTCCGTTAATAATTCATTCATTATATCCTCCATTGATACATTAATGAAATTCTCCTCTTCTGCGCTATCATTAGTTGAAATTTCAACCATATCCACCATATCGTTTACCAATTCTTGCACTTCATCCTTGCATACTGCATTTATTAAATCATCCAAAATCTCATCTACCTTATTTTTCTTGGATGATATTTCTGATGAATCTTCAAACGATTCTTCTGATATATCTCTAGATGATGCTTGTATTAAATCATTAAGAAATTCTTCCATTGGATTCTGCGATGAAGCTTCCATCAAATCGAGCAGTTCATCAACCACATCTTCTGTCGTTTCCATTCTAGTAAATAAGAAAATAAATGATCAGCTGCTGCTTTTTATTTTTAACAAAAAATATGCTGCATTTTTATATCATCTTGAAATATGCAAATTTCATTTCACTAAAAATCAATCAATATAATGCGAGATAATTAATTTTTATTACTGCTATTATTATCAATCATTATTGTCGCTATTATTGTTATTGAGTAATCATTATAAGAATATTATTACCTTTGAAAATATTGTCATCATCATTATTTTATTGTTATTGAGTTATAATTATATGAATATTATTACCTTTGAAAATATTGTCATCATCATTATTGTTATTGTTATTGAGTTATCATTATATGAATATTATTACCTTTGAAAATATTATCATCATTATTATCGTTATTATTGTTATTGCTATTGATTTATCATTATATTATATATATAATATTGTTGCCTTTGAAAATATTCATTACTCTCAAATGTTTTTTTTTTGAAATTTTATAGTCTTTTAGACAAAATTTTTCATCTCTTATTTTGATTAATCTAATTTGCTTAACGAAAAGAAACAAGGAAACTTCACGACGTCTAATTAGCATTAAATTTTCTTTCATTCAAATATTTATATATTTATATTGCTTGATAGATTATTTAATTTCCTTGAACAAAATTTTATTGGATTTGTAATCATATTAACAAAAAATGAAACTATACTTTCAGTCTATTGCTAATTGGGTTATGCATCAGATTATGATAAGTTTTTATCAGTGTCGCTATCTTAGCAGTTCCACAATGTTAATAATGATGATAATTCATCGTTGCTATTATCATTAAATTATTATAATGATTCTATTATGGTGATACTATATGAACAATACCATTGTGTACTATTGTCACTATCATATCATTTTTAAATATCTTTTTATTCCAGTATTCTGAGTAAAATTGATTATAAACTGGTCGATGGATAATCGTTTGGTTAGCAATTAATGATCAGCGTTGGATCATATTTTCAGCGAAAAATGCATCGATCAGTTATCATTATTATTCAAACGTAGCAAACATCACTCAAATCTCGTTCAACGATCACAATCTCACAACTCTTTCTTTTCAACCGTTTATTTAGTCATTTTTGGTTGAATTCGAAGTATTCCAGCAAATAAGCAATGAGTAAATATTGAGTTAAAAATACACCTTACTTTTTCATCTGTTTAAAAGACATTTACACTATTACTTTTTCTTAGAAAAAAAATTGCGATTTTTTCTTTTTCCTAAAATCATCTACACTTTTTTTGCAGATAAAAGTGGTGTAAAGAAAATTTGCGGAAATTTTAAAGTTATAATTAAAACAAATAGATGATATTTATTCCATTTCTGGTTTTTTTCTTATTTTCAAAATTTTAAAACGTATCATTTTTTCTTGTTTGAATGTTTTTGATACCTTTGTATCATTATCTATTTTTATATATTTTATTATTACTGTTATTATGATACCGTAATTACTGTTCAATCTAGTTTTATTATTACTTTATATAGTACCATAATTGGTTATTTCATCTGTTTCAGTATTATTTCATCATCTGAAATTAAAAATTATACCTACATTTCCTTTATGTAGCTGTAAAAAGTTCCTTTAATGAGATTGCTAGTGATAATAATGGTAGCAAAGTTTGATCATAATTTTGACGTCGTTAGATAATTAGTTTATTACTGGATAATGAAGTAGTCAAAGATTAGTATGATGAATTTGATTCTCACTTAAACTATTTAGTTTCATTTTATCTCAGAATATATGATAAATCTATATCTTTGTTTCTTATTACTTTAATTCATTGGTGATACTTTTTTATGGTAATATAAATATAGAATTTCCGATATTTCTGTTCAGCATTTTTCTCTATTTTTACTGTTTCTTTTTTTCTCACACCTCCTTTTGTTTATCATTTATTCGACATAGTTTGTTTCTTTTAAAACTTTTCATTGCTTTGTAATAATTTATGCTATCGCTGTTATACTTCAAAGTTAAATTATTTACAATTTTCATTAGTATTGTTTTTTGGAACATCAACATAAGTTGGATTTATTCTTGAAAATAAATGACGAAAATATTTTGTTAGAATGCATGAATATACAATTAAGCAATGACTAATATTTAACAATTCCTATCTTTTCTTCTCCTCTTCTTTTTCTCTTTATATTTGTGAAAAAACTTCTCACAACTCACTCATCGTACTAAAATGTTTTATGTGCATATATTTCTAGTACTGTTTATATAGATAAGAGAAGATTGAGGGAAATGGTGAAAGAAAGAGAGAGAGAGAGAGAGAGGGAGGGAGGAAAGAAAAGGAAGAGTTGAGCAAATAGACCAAAAGGTCAGTAAATAAAATAGTAAATGAGTAAAAAAGGGAAAATAAAAAAGACGAATGAAGAAGTGTGATTTTTCATTGATCAAATTTACGAGAAAAGAAAGAAATGATTTTAAGAAGGTATGAATTGGATGAGTGAATCATCATCATTATCATCATTACTCAATCACTATTCATCATGATCAATTGCAATTTGCGATGAGTAATAGTTTCAACAACTTTTTCATTTCCATTCGTTAATTTCTTTTCTGCGCAAAATAAGTATTTCAATTTGTAATTTTGCAATTTTGCACGTACAAGTAAGTGTATGTGCAAAATTGCAAAAACTTTATGGCCAAGAAATGATCCATTTGGCATGTATTGTAATTTTGCATATATATTTTATGGCCAAAGGATGATTCATTTGGCATATATTGCAATCCTACACATATACTTTATAGCCAAAGAATGACTGATTAGGTACATATTGCAGTTCTGCATATATATTTAATGGCCAAGAAATGATCCATTAGCATATATTGCTATTTTTCGTATATAACTTATGGCCAAAAAAAATGATTCATTTGCATATATTGCAATTCTGTATATACACTTTATGGCCAAGAAATGATTCATTTTGCAGATGCTACCTACGTACATTATGACTAATTGAATGTTATCGGGGGGATTTTTTTTCTCAATGTCCTCTTGTTCTTCATGAGCCATGATTTATCAAATGTTGTTTGAAATAAATTTAAAAAAAAATTTCCTTTCATTTTCTATCAAATTATTTAGTTTAATTTTAATCTTTGTTTTTTAATTGATTAAATGATTAAATTTTTTAATTTATTTGGTAACCTTTTGAGGTTAATGAGTTCTTAAAGTTGCAGTCAATTTTTTGCAATTTATACTAAAATTTGTGAAATTCTTGGACGCTAGTGTTCTATAATTTGGAAGTTCTATAATTTTTTAGATGTAATGATTTATTGGATCATTTAAGTGATTAATTGCAATTGTAAGAAATAATCTTTAGTCTTTAATTTAATTGATTAAGGATAATTTAATTAATTGCTTACTTGTATACTATAATTGATTATGGTTTTTCGATCACCGTTACAATTGATTATTATATTCTGATATATATCTCATAAATGATTATATTATATTCTCGATTTTGTATTGAAAAGTTAACTGCAATACTTCAATAACTATCTTTTCAATAGTATTTCGAAGTAGGAATAATCTTTGAATAGATTGTTAGTAATATATGATAAATGATTATATTCGTATCTTTAAAAAAATGAAATTTCATAATATCGGAATTTTATTTCATTAAAAAATTTATTTTAAAATATCCCATGGAAAATATAGCTCAGCTTATAATTGTAAATCAAACGAAAAATTAATTGAAAATGGGCTTTAATCGAATTTTTATCATTCTTTGATTATTCTTTGTTTTGATAAAACATTGAAATAAATTAATAATCAGTGAAATGATGAAAGAGAAAATGAATTAAATCAAAATTGATAAAATGGAAGGCGCAATCATTTTCTTAATCCAAATTATAAAATAAATTTAGACTGAAAATTCGAACGTTGCGGGATTTCAACTCAATTGATCGGATAAATTAGCCAAAGAAATTGTAAATATTAAAAATATTTCATTGTAAAATGTTTTTGATATCATAAATTATCATTTATTTATTATTGATAATAATAAATAACGGTGATAAATGATGATAAGAATAAAACATGATAATAAAAAAGAAAAAAGTGACGATAAGTAACAGCATTGAAAATGAAAAAGTTTAAATTCAATTATTTCTTGCGAAATATTACCTAATAAAATTATTAGAAGCTCGAAGGAAGAAAAAATAGCGAAAGATTTAATTTTAATTCATAAGGAAATCATGTTATTTAAAAATAAAATTATAATTAAATATTGAAATCTGTATTTGCGTTTATTCCAAAATGCAAAACATTTGCACAAATCTTTTTCGATAATCAAAATCAAACTTTTTTTTCTCATTCAAAATAGTTTAATGAATAAAATGAAAAAAATGATGGAATTTTTTTTGTCAAACTAACAAATATTTGCACTAATCGATATTGCCATTCTTCAACATTACTGTCTTTCTCGATTGTTTGATTATTAGATTAGCAAACAAAAATTGAAAAAATGGACAAATCTTTTTCATATTTTTTATTTTTATTTTTCTCCAAACTTTTTCAGCAATGAACAAAACATTAAGGGAAAAGTGAAGCGCGGATAGGCGGGAAAGGCGGCGAATAATGGAAAAAAGGATTAAAATTGCCTACGCTAAGAGTTTATCGCTTTTTCGATTTTAAAAAAAATAAAATACAATCATTTCCATTATTCATTATTCATTCTGATTCATTGCTATCAATCGTTCATATCCAATTCATCCTTTTTTTTCCTCCCTTCCTCTTAAAAAATGGGAAAAGTTAAATTTATCGATATTTTCCCACCGCTTACCGGAAATTACCGGAAGTTATCAAAACATTGCTTCAGCAAATTTGCATACATTATTATTAATACTTGACAAAAATTATTTCCTCTGATGAAATCATTTAAAATAGCTCAAAGAAAAGCTTTATTGAATTCAAATTTAAAAAGTTAAAAAATTTCACTGAAATTTATTGAAAAGAATTTCTACCAAAATTAAAAGAATTTTCTTTGTTAAAATTTTTTAGCAGAAAAAAAAAGAATTTTTTGAACAAATTAAATCATTTTTAGAACAATAATTTTTGACTATTCATTGAAATTAAAGTATGGAATTCTTTTCATTTCAGGACATTTACACGAAAAATTCCATTTCCTTTCTTTTCCTTTCGTCCAATTCAATTTTTCAAAAAAATAAATAATTTTTCGAAAAGAGCAAAAGGATATAAATATTTAAATTTTATACGGTTTTAATATTGGTAAGTGAAAGAAAAAAAACAGGTATTATTTTGATGGATTATAAAGATCTCTTACTTTCTCTCTCCTTCTCCCTCTCTTCCCTTTCACCTCTTCTGGAAATATATTTATTAAAAAAAGATTTGTGCACTTTCTGTTTCTTTTTTTAATTTCAAACCTTATATTATGCTCTAATCGAAGATTCAGTAATGTTAGAAGTACCATATAGTTTATACTTTATTATAATTAATAATAATAAGTAATAATTAAGAATAATATTAATAATAATTATAATAATAATTAT
>JABVXU010000457.1:0-43103 GCA_013365365.1 Cruorifilaria tuberocauda
TTTTTACTGTATTTCACTGTAAGGGTTGGATTTCTGTTGAATTCTTCAAGCCGTGCATCCTGAAATCAAGCGGTATCAGCAAATATCTCAAATAGCTAGAAGATTTTTCACAGAAGAAGAGATGATTGTAGAATCTGTTTGAGATACATCAAGATTCACCAACTAAATTTATTCTTCATGAGTGAAACCGTCCACAAAATTGAAAAAGCAGGACTTACCTTAATTTTTCATTCACATACAACGAATGCTTGACAATCAACGGTGACTGCGCACAGCTCTCTTCATTCAAAACCTGAATTAACTTTTCCAAAACATCTTCAGCACCAATGGCACAACAATATGCATGTATCCTATTTAATTCCTGAAAACATATGAAATGAAATGATATATATTGAGGAGAAAAGACGAAAATAAAATATATTCGATAAAATGCCATGTTTCTAAAGATATTCGTACCGAATAAAATAAAAATGTCCTGTCAGGAATCTTCTTCAGTAACCGAGCAATTTTCTGGACGTCACTTTGCAATCCATGAACCTCATACCAACACGTCCTTTGTAAAGAAGAATATGAGGGTCTAGAGAGACCATCATTCGTGATACAGAACAACTGCTCTTCATTTCCAGCATCAACAACGCTCTGTAACGTTATAAATATATACCAATTAGAACAATAATTCCACCTAAAAAGCAACGAACACGAGAAAGCGAGAGATATTACAAACTAAAATACCTTCATGAGAAAAATTCAACAAAATTGGTGAAGCAACCTGCGAAGACAATTTACTGAATGGAGGCAACCAAGAAACTGGAACTGGACCAGATGGAAATGATACAACTGACAGTCGACAAACCGAAGGGTCTTCTTCCTTTGCACTAAATAAAACAATTTCTAGAAACCAAATATTACTGTCACGTAATAATTTATTTTGGCAGAAATGCATACTGATATTTTCCGTAGAATTGTTTCGAAAATCAATAAGAACACTACCTAATATGACATAATGCGCCATATAAATTTTCACTGAAGCGACAGATGGCTACGCTTTCCTCTAAACGTAGTGCAGAGCACAACAGGTTTAGAATATCTTCGCTATCTAAAATGATAATAAACTTGGAAGATTTTCCAAGATACTAATGGAACGGTGAGTAAAAACTAATGTAAGCACATACTCCGCTGTGAGATAAGAAAATAATGCCCAGTAGTTGGCATATTCGTCAAATAATTTATGGGGAGAAAACCAATTACTTCAACTACAGTGTTCCAATCATCGCTTATCGAAGGTAGAGTCTAAAATTTAAATAGAAGATTAAAATCAACAGGAGATGCAAATTACTGCTTAGATTTCTAGGAAAGATGGAATTCAGATATTAGAACAATCTTCAAACCTAACAACGTACCTTGAAATATGCTTTTAAAAAGCCACATATTAACAAAAATGTTGGTACGGGGCATAAATCTTTTGCGAGAACATCACTATAACTATCTATGCTGTCGTAATCAGACATGAAATACGGCATCCAAGGTTCACTTTCTTCAAACTCAAATTCCTTTTTGAAACCTTCCGTTTGCACTAAAACAATTTTGGTGCCATGAAGATAATATATTAGTATAAAGAATAAGTGGACAAGTTTGAATTAATTTACACTGTGCATATTTGTTTATAGTAACTATTCAAAAACTCATCCACAAAGCAAAAAAAAAAAAAGAAAAAATAGAACGAACACGAAATAGCCCACAGTCGGGCAATCTGATTGTCGTCCGCCAAATCTTCATCCAGGACACAAACAAATTTAACCGTACAATTCGGCAGATGTGTCAAGTTCACTTCCTCCTTAAATTATGTGAAGAAATCCCGGTCAATAGAGACCTATATAAAGCTAAAAGCATTAAAATCATTAGATCATATAAATGGAAAAATTACCTACCGGAGTGAAAGCACACGCATCTGTAAATACTAGAAGAATGCTAGTTTCATCATCATTTTCCATCTTTATCAATAGGAACAACGAGATTAGGTCAGCCGAGGCAGATACATCTATGCTGCAAGAGTCTCATCAAATTTTTGAAAATGGTATATAATCTCCAATTTATAAACAAGCTTAAGAAATTCTCAAAAATATGTGCCTAACGATAAAAATTTTCTATTCCATATGACAGTCCGAAGTTAACTTGGAACATGAGCAATTCTACATACTTTTATCTTGCTTAGAATCCAAAAACGAACAATTTTAGAATTTGAGTACAATGAAGAAATACAAGAAACAGCAGTTGAGCTTTACGTAAAACTTCAAGAAAACACAAACGCATTCAAAATTTTTTCAGCATCATCAATGTTTTGAATATCGCATGATATAATTTTCGAGTTGTGCGAGAAATCAACCTGAAATGCAACTACTCCATGTTTGTTTCCATTTATTCAGTTCCCTTCTGATTTCAAATTCCTTCAGGATAATTTCGACTTCGGTAATCCTCATCCGGGGTATAGTGCGCGTGAAAAACCAGGCAATGACTTCATAGCCACCAAATTCAATAACAACTTGAAAATTTTTAAACAAATCTAGAAGAATCCAACGAAGAATAAAATCTGGAGTGAACTAAACACACCAATCTAGTCTTACGATCCGTATCCAAGGCCTGAATCTTTCGAAGAGTTTGTAAAGCTAGCTGACATGCAACCATCCGTCTCGACACTTCACTATAGTCGTTAATAGGTAATCGCATTGATAAAGATGAATCCACGGCCAAATACACAGTCATTTGCGAAAATATAGCAAATGAAACTGCCAAACCCTTGCACAGCCCACGTAATCACTCTGAAATGCTAACGCATTCGATCCACTAATACTGCTCCCGACCTTGCACATTTACAAAGTCAAAAATTTCAACACTTCAATGGAATATCACTTCTTAAGACAGCTACTTCTCATTCAGGACTGACGTCACCAGTACACGCACACGTAACAACTGAATTCGCTCTCCCACCTCTTAGCTTTTGTCAAGGTAAAATCCGCAACAATATGAAACTTTTTAGTCTCATTAATGTATGTGTTAATCGATCATTTCTGTCTCATTTCTGGGGATAGCAAATTTGACTTATTAATTTTTATTGCATATTTTCATTATTTCAAAATTTCGTACTTCAAATTACAGAAATCGTAAACTATTAGGAACATTTGAAGGATATATAAAAAAGTGAGTGTATCTATTGCGGCTATAAATTTCAACAAAGCTATGATAAGTTAATAAGTTGGGAATATCAAGAAAAGTTGATACTAACTAAAAAAAATTTTTTGCAAGAGGAAGATTACTTTAATTTTTAAATAGAATATGGAGAATAAAGATCTCTCTCTCTCTCTCTCTTACCCCTTTTTTTCTTCTTTCTGAGATTACATAAAATTGAATACGCATTTTAATGAGATAACATGAGGAAGTGATAGAAAATCCATTCATAACATACTTCAGAAAAGATAAAAAGAAACACAGTTTGATTATACCGCATGTTTTAACATATATATGTCAAGATCCATCCAATAAATGGCTGCCATATAATGATCAAATCGATAATAAAATATTGCCATGGAAATCGGTAAAAATTAAAATTTGAAGAAATTGAGATAACTGTACTAAATTCTGATAAGTAGTAACAGTGATGAAAATGGAAAGTTTTAATTATTGGGCATCAATTTTCAACTCCGAATATTTCACAGAAATTGAATGAAATGAAATTGAAATTTTCATTAAACTTGAAAAACTTTTTGTTCAAATGTTACATTTGATTCTTTTAAAAAGTTTAGAAGTTTTTTTAATATTGAAAAATTGATTTAAAAAATTTTAATATAATTATGCTTGAACAGTTTTTGTGCTTTGTCATTAATGTTAAACCGTTAGTTAATCGCTTAAATTTATCAATTTTGTATGATATTTTAAAAACTTATTAATTTTGCATGATTTCACAAATTCTTTTACTTTGATTTTTATGGAAAATGAAATTCATTAATTTCTTAGCGTATTCTTCGTAACATGAAAAAGAGAGCGGAAAAGGAGAGTTGAGCGAGAAAAGGGAAAGGGGGAGGAGGAAGAAGCGGAACAAGCTTCGGTTAGCACGCTTCCAACGAATTCGTCTCGTCCTCTTACCTTGTCTACGCCTCAAAAATTCTTGAAATGTTCGACGAGTTCGAACGATTTTGCTTCAGAGAAGTACCGACGTCGTATCCAATAAATTTCTCATCCTTCACTCTTATTTCTCGCCACTCTTAATGTGTGTTATGATTTTAAATGTCTATTATGTCATATACATATATGTATATATATATACATATATATATACATTCATATGTTTGTGTGTTTTTGAATGTATTATAGACGTGTCAGAGGTCAAATATTTTATTATAAAATTTATTACTTTTTTACTTGTAAAATTGGAAAAAAAATATTTCCCATTTATTCTTTCTCTACTACGTAATTCACGAGTAATTCATTCCGTTCTACAAAGTGGTCATTTTGTTTTTTTTTTTGTTACGGTTTCGTTGAATTCGGTTTCATACCAATCCATTCTGAGCTTAGATCAGTAAAATTATTTGTCGATATGTGAAAAAAATCAAAAAACACGGATTCTTACCTTCTATTCCTTTTTTACAACCAATCATTCGCTAAAAATTCATTCTGAATTCTAACAAAACAGGAAAAAGAAGAAAGAAGAAAGTTTGATAGAAAAAAAAACAAGGAAAGAAGTGGTTTCAGAATTTGACTATTGAAGATTATATCTAACAGGTGCAAAGAGTTGAGAAGCTTCAATCCTCAACAGCAACAATGTAATGTTTTTAAAAAAGCTTTCGTAAAACCGTTTATCTGAATAACAAATAAGCGCTACAATTGTGTTTCAATTGGTATGTTCTATAAATTAAGTATCAATACTTCACAGCATCTAGCGGACAATTCTTTAAGCAAATTTCAATGCTTGATAGTCCGTATCGCACAATCTCAGTGAAATTTTTGTTTTTAATACCACAACCAGTTTGAACTATAAACCGAAAAACAATGCAGAAATCTCTCTTTTCCTCCAATTCTTCATTTGTACCACCGTTCCTTATCCAGGAAGTTAGTAAAACTTGTCAAACTTTTCGATGAAACCTTGGCATTGAAATTCATTTTTTGCATATTCCATCACTTGGCTCATATAAAATGTGAAGTTTTCATTCAATTCACCTTAGCATGACATGATTAAATCGTGTAGAAAAAGCCGTAATGCATGTGCTTAACCACTGAAGCAGAAGCAGAAGAAATCTAAACTTTTCACAAAAGAAAACGGAAATTAATGAAACAAACTGGAGAAGTCATTCGCCATGTATACCTATCTGCCTACTTACCTATCTATCTATTTATCCGTATATATATATTTGTAAACTGTATTCATATTTAAAAAAGAATGCTTGTCAAGATATAAAAGCTTTTTTCAATTACTATTTGTTGGAATTCATATTTTGAGCTAAGAAACTCCTGAAAAGAGTCTAGCTGCGTAGCATGACAATTGCCTGCAAAAATATCAATTCAAAAGTGTTTACGAATCTAAAATTAGTGAATGATCCCATGGTATTTATTCTTGAAATATTGTAAATAGCTTTTTGGAAACCAGAAAGACATATAAGGAAGTTTTGCAGAATGCTAATCAATGAACGGGTTACTTGTGTTCTGCATTGAAGCGAATGAAGTTTAGCAGATCTATTGCATGAGATAAAAAGTTTTGCAATTGAAGCTAATCATTTGACCTTCCTTCAATTATTTGGTCTCAAATATATTATTCATCCCCATTTGTCCGATAATTTCATTTTGTGAATGAAAGGATAAGTGAGGAAGATTGTAAGATAGGATGGGAGAGGTGGGAGAGATCGAAGAATTACATCCCTCTCTTCATATTGGTCTGGAACATGTATCTGTCACCCTCAGCATTCTTTCTAGCAAGCATTGAGCTAAATGGAACTTCAATGAGTTTTGTATTCCATTTCCTCTCAATACACACATGCATGCACTTGTGAACGCACTTGTCTTCATTTCATCCTTATTTTCCAACATAGTCTCAAAACTTATCGAAATTTTTTGGAAATCTCATTTCATATTTGGCACCGTCACTCACACACCTGCTAATAGCATACCTACTTTCCTACTTTCTTAATCATAATCACCAATCAAGAAAGGGGAGTTAAAGCGACTGATCATTATAACGAACAGGTGATGTGTTACTAAAACAAATATTTCAAGGAAATGACACAGCAGAGTGGATCGATTACGGAAAATAGACTGGGGTACGATTGCTTCGAGGATAACCACTCTATACCTCTCATATAATAATTCGGTGAGAAAAGCGCTATTTTCTAATAGCATAAAAAAGATGTATTTGCATCAACCAAAGTTTTGAAGCCTAGCTGTTCAGTCCCTTTACCTAGAAACTTATAAAGTCAAGAAAAGGTATTGGAAAAACACGAAAAAGAAGGAGATAAAAGATAGAGAAGTGAAGAAAAAAAAGGCAGCATCTTTATTTGTTTCATTTATTGCTTCGGATAATTCGGGACGCCAGATTCTTTTCCACCTCATTGTTAAAATGATGGAACAGTTAGACAGGTCGTTTCTTCATCCATTCTTAAAAATATCAATAATGCAACAGCAAAACTTATTTATACTCAGTATCCAACTTCATCAGATTACTGCAATTTGAAAAGTCAGTTCTTTTCCACAGTAATTCGATCATCCCATATTTAACTTATACTACTGATTCATTTGCAAAGTGTAAATTGCAGTTACTTTAAAACCGAATTCTTCATTTTTATTAAAAAATGGTTTTAATGAAAATTCTGTTGCATCAGATTAGTAAGCAGAAAAGAAATTCCATTGTTGCAGTTTTGACAGTGTTTTTTCTCACTGTATCCTTTTTTTGTACTAACTGCATTTTCGAGAACAGCTCAATCTAAAAGATTGTTGTAGGTGAAACCAACAGGAAAAACCGACCAGTAGGTCAAAGCAATAAAACATTTAAAGCATGCAGATTACCAACATATTTCTTATGGGCATATGATATGAATAAGCACATGTTATCATGATTCATTAGTGGTGATAGAAGCGAACCACTGAGCGACATCATCTAGTCATTTTACAAACTTCATTAGGTCCTATAAAACATCTTCATAATTTTAATCTTATACATAACGAGTTATTGGGGAAATATGAAATGATGGAATAGTGGAAATAATCGTCCAAAATATTTTATATCATTTACTAAACTTAAATTCAATTTATCATATAAAATACCTTTATGCTATAAAAGAGTCCTTAATTTTCTCTGCTAATTTCCTGGTCATTTTGAATTAACAACATACAACCAGGATTTCAAAAGGCCCGTGAAATTGGTTGCTCAGGAGAAGATTGTTAGAATTTTGCAAAAAAAAGAATATTTGTACGCCAACAATTCAAATTAGTCATGAAAGACAACGTTGTTCTCTTTCCATTTTCTTTTTCATTCACAAAAAGTATTAGTGTAAAGAGACTAGAAGTATGTCCGGTGGATAATCTCACAATTTCTGTAAACTATTCTTCCATTTCAAAGTTTGATTATAACAATTATAACAAAGTTCGGGAAGTTTCTTGTTCTTTAATTCTCAAAAAAATCTTTCTAACGAAAAAAAAATTATATTAAAGTTCTTTCCCGAAGACAAATAAATTATTTATTATCTTTCATCATTTCTACAGTCTAAGCATTAAGAAAACTTTTTACATTAGTAGCTATAATTTGAACATAATTATTTGTAATTCTATTAATTTTGCTTCGCATATCAGATATAAGTTCAAGAATACTAAAAAACTCAGCCTAATGATCACTGATTCTTTTTTCTCGACATGCATTGTTAAGCAACAAAGACAAAGAAAAAATCCACTTTAATTGCAGGATTAATGCTACGATGAAACATGCAAGAGGTCCGCATCGACCTGTTCCTCAATATTTTAAAGGGAGGTGCACTTGCGCTTTTGGTTGTTTGGACCATTGCTGCCAACATACTTGTATTTGTCGTACTTTATAGAAATCCACATCTTCAAACTGTACCTAATCTACTGGTACTTAACTCGATTCCTTTTTTTTCCTCAATCGAGTTATTACAATTCAAGAATTGAGATTCTTCTGATATCATAGTGGATTTTTTCAGGTTGCTAATCTTGCCTTCAGTGATCTGTGCCTTGGAGTCATAGTACTGCCCCTATCATCGATCTACGCTATAGCAAATGAATGGCTTTTTACATCGACACTTTGCGTCGTTTTTGTATCAGGTAAGTAAGTTCGTTTCTAATAGGCAAAATTAAGGTTTGTTTTTCAACGTAAAATTTAAGAGTTGAGATATAAAAAAATCGGTTAAATTCCGAACATTTTTCTAGTGATCATGTTTCTTAGAAAGTTTGCGTTCAGTTGTTTGAATTTAATAAGATCTATATACCAATTACTGTTTTGCCTCTCTTCACGTATTCTTTCTAAATGTTGATTTTGGGAATTTCTTTGAATACAATATAGAAAAAGTACTTTCGTTTTGAACTTTCAGTCATACTTTAAATTTTGCTTTTTCATTATTTATATTATGAGGTTTCATTCTATACTTATCGTATTTTGCAGTTCTTTCAATTATTCATTCTATACAAAACTGATGCATAAATATTTAAAAATCTATCTCAATATTGTTAGGATCAGTCTAACAAACTGCAAACTTCTCTAATCATAAATGAACACAATTTTCTTTCTTCGAAGAGGACTGATTTTTTAGCAGATATTTTATGCTCCACGGCTTCTATCTGGAACTTATCCATTGTTGGTCTGGATCGTTACTGGGCAATAACCACACCAGTCGCCTACATGGCTAAGCGGAATAAACGTACAGCAGCTTTCCTGATTTTATCCGTTTGGCTTTCATCTGCGTTGATTAGTTTGGCTCCATTATTCGGATGGAGACAGGCAAGCGAATTTTTTTATTTTAAAATACATTCGTTTCTTTTTTTTCAATTCTTCATTTGTTGGGAAAATTCAACATTTTGAATACTCAAAGAATTTTTACCTATTGTGATGGTGAGGAGTTCAAAACAATAGCATTGAATATTAAAATTTAGCATAAGATAGTGAAGAAATCACTCTGTTTATGCTATCTTCCTGATATACTGTAAATTATGAAACCTAGCTATTCTTGGTTGATCGTCCGAAGTGAAATGTCACATCGCATTAAATTATTTTAATGGATCGAATAACGGAAATTTCAATAATACAACTGTATATTGCAAATTTATTGAGTTGAAGGTTGGAAATCATCGAATAAAACAAAAGAGTATAAGAAAAACGAAAGCTAGCCAGATTAATAAATCTTCAAGAATCATTTTTTGCTACAAATATTTAGGAACTCTCAAAAACCACAAACTAAAATTTTTCTGTTCAAATTCCAACATTCTTGATGATAGATAACAATAAAGAAAAGAAACCTGAGTGCTGAACATAATCATATATCTTATTTGATTAACAACAAAGTACCTCATTTAATTAATTAAAATTTTAAATGGTATACGATTTTCAGGTTGCAGAACGAGGTAACATGATAAGAGTGAATGGTACATGGCAGTGCGTATTTTTGGATTTACCGTCATATACTATTTACAGTGCAACCGGATCTTTTTTTATACCTCTAATTATTATGTTCTTTGTATATTACAAAATTTATCAGACATTTGCTAAACATCGTGCTCGTCAACTGTATAGACAACAGGTTTTCGGATCTTCAAAATAATAATAAATATATACATGCATTCAGAATTTGATATTATTTGTAAAAGGTGTTGGGGTGAAAAATGTTTTTCAGGTAATTAAAAAACATATCGAATCAACGATTTTGCATGATCTAAGTCATGTTTTACCAACAGGTGATGAGTTTGCTAAAGAAATGGAAGAAAACGAAGAAGGAGGTTAGATTTATAACTGTGTTTACTTGCGATGTATGATGTACTCTCGAAGATGAAAAATAAGAAACTTTCCACAGTGCTTTTCATATATTTAAACGGAACAGTATTTTCCAATAACATAAGCAATCATCTTATTTAGGAACGCTTAGCTTTAGCCAAAGCATAAATATATAACTCCAAATGTGCTGCTTTCAGCACTGCGAAATTCATCTTAAAGTTATTAATTCTTCAAAGATTTAAAATTAATGGATTCAGTCCATAGGGAAGAATGTTTTAAAAAGTTAGTTTCGAATTTGAATTTCTATGGATGATTAAATCAAGCTTAAAATTCATATTTCTCACAGTACTCTTATAATTTTATCTTAGAAAGTAACTCCATTTCGAATGCTTGCAAAGGAAAATTTGCCCGACGAGTTTGTAAGAAATGTGAAGAGTGTATTGATAACTCAGCAAATGAATTCAATCCTCGGCACATCATTCAAATTGATGCTGTTTGTTATTTATAATTTTTATATCAGTGATTATTTAATTAAAGATAAATGCCGAACTAAGCTTTAAAATTTTTTAGTTTTAATATTACTAATACTAATTCCTGAAAATTTATACTTTAAGAAATAATTATTTTCAAGATATAACTTTATTTTGTTGATTATAAACAAATTTAATGAAATTAGGAATCAAACAAAGGGAAAGTTGTGGAAAATGCAAATTTTCAAAAAGATCAGAAAAAAGAAATAATAGTGGTAGAAACAACAAGAACTACCAATACAATCAGTGATGTTGTCGTTTTATCCGAAAATAATGTCACGAACGGAAGGAAATCAGCGAAATGTTGTCAATGTGGCAAGACCGAAATAAGCAAAATGCACACGGTACAATCTCCTAAAACAGCAGCAAACTCAAAAGCAACGTACGAAAAAAGGCGATACTCGAAAAGGTTTGCCATGTATTTTAATGTAATGCATGAATATGAATGAAAAAACAAAAAGTTACGCATGAAACGAGAGAAATAAACGGAAAAAAATAAATGAATAATTAAGAATTGAGTAAAAATAACACCAAAGACTGATCTCATTGAAAATATTTCGATCTGTTTTTTCAGCAACACCGAGTTCAGAAAACAATTAAAGCCAAATATATTATATTTGCTATTTGCCTGTCACATAACATGTTACAAATTAAATTGTGACTAATTTTTCCATTTTTTTTGCAGGCAAACGAATACCCGAATTGCTTTACCGAATAAGCCAAGAAGTATTTCAACTGCCAAAGAGCGTCGAGGTGTGAAAGTCTTCGGTATTATTTTAGGTTGTTTTGCAATTTGTTGGACGCCGTTTTTCATGTAAGCAATTTTTTTAATATTGCAACAATACAGTTCAATACTGCAGTAATGGATAATACTAGTCTCAACTACTTATTAATGTATGCTCTTTAAAAATGTTCTATTGTTCTTTCAAAATGGATAAGCACCACTCGCAATTTGGGGAAGGTTTCTCAAATATTTTCCGCAATAATAGAACACATCCAATTCCCAGAGTTGCTAGTTTCAATACTAATAATATGCCCATTGAACGCTGCACTTTGGGAAGTTTATGTTAAAAAAAAGCTTCAAACTTCTAGAATGTATGTAGTAGTGCAGTTCTGTTCATCGTGTCAAGTTGATCCACATATATGGATGTTTATCACTTGGCTGGGATACAGCAATTCGGCAATGAATCCAATTATTTACACGGTATGCCGAAAATGAAATATTGTTACAATTACGTAAGAAAAACAAGTACAGGTGACGGAACTTTTATACATGAATGATTTTTTTTCCGAATTCCAGGTTTTTAACCACGATTACCAGAACGCCCTCAAGGGGCTATTTCGTGGAAGTAAAAAGCAAACAATACGTGTAAAGCGATAAGGATATCAAATAAGACGAATCAAGAACAACGAGATGTAAATGGAAAGAACTTCAAAGATTTTAACTAAGATGAAGCAAGGACAACGAGATATAAAAATAGGTCGTATTTTAGCGTGATGTTGCAGTGATGCCATAGAAATGACATCTGAATCTTTCCGCAATACAAATCAATTACCAAGGAACACTCTATTGACAAAAATTGCATCAAACCTTTTTGTTATTCATTAAAAGCATATTGCATCTCACAAATAAAATGGTTATAAACCGCAAATTGTATATAATATTAACAATAAAGCAAAATCACTTTTAATAGGCGTATTTAACAATTTTTATGTAATGGTGTATTCGGAATTCAATTTTGCAACTAATGTGCTAAGTTCTTTGATTTTCTCCGCCCCAACTCGACAGCAACCACCTACCACTTTCACACCTAAATCCTTCCACTCCATTAGTTGTTTCATATCAGGGAAGGTACATTTACCACTTCTCCATCTGCAAGAGTATTGAAAATAACGATTTATAATTTACCATTTAAAAGAATCATACCTGTTAACAAAGGATACTAGTCAATTAATTGTTCTTCTGCAAAAAAGACTTTCGTTTTCTTTTTTTTGGAATTCAATCTTATCAGTGACAAATAATGAAATGACCTTGGACACTGCAAAAGATGACCTGACATGAATAAAACTGAAAAGAAAAAATTACTTTTTTGTACCACATTCGTATACTTCTCCGCTATTTGGATAAACAATAAATGGTAACGAATTAACTGAGGTACTAGCACATTGTAACAACGGTGTTATATAATTTGGTGATGTGCAATTAATTCCTAAATTTTTCAAATTCAAAATCTTTAACTTGATATTTTATCTAAAGAAACATTCTATGTCATCTCAATTTAAAAAATTTAATACCTATTCCAAAAATACTGGGATGATGAGAAATTTTCTTTACACTTTTGGAGAAACTTTCATTGTGATTAGTTTGCTTACCATTCTGCAAAGACTAATCTATAAGTTCAGACACTTGACAATTTAGACTAGTATGAGCAATCAGTTGCAAGAAAGCTAATAAAGCTTAATTTCATAAACATTATTGAATCTAAGATTCACTTTACAAGAAAACGATATCCAGAAATGATAGGAATAATCAATTGAATCCACTGCTTTCAGTATAGCCATAGCCTCTTTGTACGACGGAACTGTTTCGTAGGCTATAACTTTGAGACCTGCTTGAAGCAGGGGAATGGTCTGTTGTAGATAATAATCAACCATAACCTTTAATATTAGAAGAAATGATTTTGTATGTTGGTATAATTTAATTTCCAATTGTGCATTAACTACTTCTACATATACATTAGTGTCTTTTATAATTCATTGCCAAGTCTTTATTCGATTTAAATATGATTCATACCTGTTCTTCAAGCTCATCAACATAATTCCCATTATATTCAGAACCATCGTTAAAAATTACACCGTATGGTCCTACTGAACCAACTATTTTTATTTTTTCTCGCACTGAACATTCTTCAGTTGCCTGCTCTGCCAGTGAAACCAATTTCTGTTATAAAACAACATTCCAAATATATATATATTAGAATTTAAATTACGACATGAAATATTACGGTTTTAAAATACCCAAAACATATCTCAAATTCTTAAATTTAATTTGTATGTAAGGTTTTCAGTGAGTTCTAGAAGCCTGAAAGAATATAAGATGAAAGCATGTGAATTACTTTCAATGATAATTCAGCAGCAGCCTTCGTCATACCACGAGAATTCATCATTGTATTTATACAAGCTTGATAAGTGTTTGTAAGAATGATATCGCTACCAGCTTCGATGAAGCTAAATGGTCATTGTAATGTAATAATGTATTCGTGAACGAAATCTAAACCATTTATTAATGAAAATATACTCACTTCAAGACAATCGTGAAAATGTCTATTTAAATATCTCCCGAATATGTGATATCCATTATGAAGAATTGTATACAGAATCTTGAGTGACACCAAAAGTCAGACATACTTTAATGCTTATGACTACGTTGGTTTACGAAGACTGTTAATAAGTTTTATGAAATACCGTTTGTGTACTTGAAGTATAAGATTTGGATTGTCGAATAATGCTGCAGCGCTCCAAAGTGAATCTTTCTGCAACATTTGTTATTACTTTCAATTAAAATAGTAATGATTATTTCATGATGTTGCAGAGAGGATTTCTCATTGTTCATTGCAATTTAACTCAATTTTTTGCACATTCAAAAATTCTGAACTGTTAATAATAAGAAAAGAAATAAAAAATTTGTTTAGATTTTTTTAAAAGCGCATTTATTTATGAATTCACAAGAATTCACTTCAATATTGTAACCAATCGCTTCCAACTCAGTGCCAAAACCACCATCCAAAATTTGAATTTTCTCTCCTATCCATTTCATATCCATTCCTCCTTCAATACAAAAAAGTGATGGAAAATTCAAAGTTTTAAATCAATATTCGTTAAACCGTATCTATCAGACACACTTTTCTCTACCTGCCATATTCAGAGGTAAAGAAGAGATTGAAAATTATACCAGTCCAAAATGGACTCCGCTATCGAATCGCTGAATTTTGGAAATGAGAAAATATTCCTGACCGACTAATCCAAAAAATGGAACGGTAATTTGAACTAATGAAGTTCGAGTACGGAATGAAAGCATTTACTCTCACGCCAAATATTCCTTGAAATTAATCACTCATCAAACAAAGCAGAATAAAATATCGAAGCAGACCACTTTATGAAAATGAAATAGACCGGATTGTCAATTGGTCAATATAGAAGGATTGGACAGAAAGAGACTGGAAAGTATGTAATTCGTGGAATGGGATGGTTTTGAAGATTTAAAGATAGTCAATTGACTCTGGTATAAATGATCGAGAAAGAACAGAATGTTATGAAGAGGACAGCAGGATATGGACGGGTAGAAAACATCCTCGCAATGGACAATCAGAAATGATAGCAAGGTACTTTTTTTTTCGAGTTAGTTGTCCTCTGACATATGAACTTCAGGTTATGATCACTGGAAATGATAACTGTAAGTTTCCCGGCTATAATTATCAAATTAAGGACCGATATAGTTTTATTCCGCATTACTGGCTCATTTTACCTGTATATATTCGTGTCTATAAAAAATACAACCTGTAGTGGAACAATGAGAAAAGAAATAAAATATCCCCTGATCAATCTTCACGATTTTAAATTAATGCAAGCACTTGCATGCGCCCCTCATCGATTATTCTAAACAAGAGTAATTTCGAGAAAGTCGATGCTGGCACCGATGGAACCAAACTAGATTTATAAATGAAATTGAATAGTATGAACTAAAAAATTCTAATTCAAAAATCCCTGTGGAAACAGTGTGAATCGTTTACCACGCTTGCTTTTGAAAATTCTCAATAATTTTGTGTAGTTCAGTTAATTGATTATTGGTTGTTCTTCCTTGAACAGTTCTGCTTGTATAGTTTATCATTAACATAAGTGAATGAATGATACATACCCTATAAGATAACTAGGGAGAGCTGGTAATAGCAGCGATAAATAAAAATTAATAAAAAAATTCTACAGATATTTTACATTTCGTTCAAAAATGCGCTCTATTGATTTTCCTTTTCTATTATGAATTATAATTTTAACCATGCTAATCAAACAATAATTGAACCAGACGAAATAATTCAGACCTCCCTATGTGGCCTTATACTTCCATCTATACGATCACTAAGTCTAAAAGGTAAATTACACAGATTCATGGATTTCCTTTGCGCAAAATGATAGCACTAAGCTTCTCACGACATGATATAAAAAAAACAATTAGACAGCAAGAGATATCATTGAGCTTTATGAAACTAACTAATTGTAAATAGAATGCCCAGTACGTTAAGTGAAATACAACCGGTTTTAGATGTAGTGATAAGATCACTCAAATGACAAAATTGAATTTTCCGAACCATCAGAATGACATCGGTTGTTACATGTTAATAAACCTCTTTTTTCACTATAGTACAGTTTACAAAATTAAATAACTGAAAAACATTGAAATTCTAAAATCAACAAAAAAAAAATGAGTTTCGCTTTAGGACCCCGAAATTTTAATAAAGTAGATTCCCGTAAACAAAGATAAATTATAGATGAATTTGGAAGAACACTGAAAATTTAAAGATATTAGAAATACAAGTACAAAAACGACATTTGTTTGGATAAATATTACTTTAATGACTTTTTAAACAATAAGAATTCTAAAATTATTCATGAGTCCTGAGAAGCTATTGAAGACTGTTCATCTTATGCCAAAGATGTAGATTCCATCAGGTGAGTTCAGTAACGTGCAGATCATCAAAGTGTTGGACAATTTATATCCAAAGATGCTGAAAATTTCGAGATTTTACAAAATGATAATATGAATATAAGTTCATTTTAATGAATCAAGATCTAATGTTTTTTTAAATGGCATTTGAACTGAAGAATTGCTGTAAGATGAAACAGTGCAGCAATCCAAGTAAAATTATCATGTCATCTTCATCGTCCAGTATTTTCAGAAAAGCAAGATCGATCTTCAATTCTGATGCATATTTAAATTTCTGATATCATGAATTGTAAATGAGTACTTGGATTATAATGAGGCATGGTACATCCATTTGTGATACCAATAGTTTTTTGCAATTCCGGACTAGGTAAACCTAGCATAGCTAAATCATTGTCTGTTGGGTGAAGTGGGTACCAACGTGAAGTACCATCCAAAATATACGGATCTGTAGAATATAATAATTTCTATCATAAGTAAAAAGCGTTTGATATTAGTCTTCTGTCCTTCAACATCTATAAATTTCAAAAAAAGAAATCAAGAGAAAGATCCGCCAAAATTATCAAAAACAGAGGGAGAATGCAGATGGAAAGAATCGAAACCATTAAAAGGCACAACATAAACCATTATGACATTATCATAATATTTAATTAAAACCACCTGAAAGACTGATGACGAGTTTTCCTAAAGCGTTGTTGTCATTGAGTCTGTCGTAATTCCACACTGTAAATTCCAGGTAATGACTATATAATTCGTGAAACGGTACCATATATTCCAATGTTTGATCCCATACTGGATCTGAGGTATTTGGTACGAATTTAGTTCTACGCTTGCTAGATACTCTGAAAATTACATGTTTAAGGTTTTTATACTTGACTATATCTTTTTGCATATTTCTGAGTATACTAAGAAAAAAGATTCGTTAACGAGCAATATGAAATTAACTCTATAGATAATCGCAGTAATAGTTACCTTCTTCCAGGTAACAAGTAGACCTTGACGAAAGGATTCGGATAAAATGTTGCATTGCAATACTGACGATACGCTAGGCTCTTAGCCGAAAGCACTGTAACCATAAGAGTTGATGTAGACCGATTGTATGCTATGGCCACGTTCAAATAACCCAACGTATCAGGCTAAAAGCAAGCATAAATTTTCAAAAGAAAAATTGCCTCTAAAATGAATTTCAATCTGTCTATCAAAGGAATAAATTAGTAAAGCAGTTCATGTTTATCGGCTTGCCAGTCTTTTAACGAATGTTGTTTATAAGAAGATCTTATCACATAATATCTTAGTTCTTACGTCAAATATAGGCTTCGACTTTTTAGTCTTTCATTCATCCGCCACTAAACTAAAAAAGTTTGTCTGAGCGAAAGCTCCAAGCTACCACTTAATTCAAATCTTTTCTACTCGGTGAAACTATCTATTAAATTCAAAATATTATCTATAAACTACTCTCTCATGATTGCTCCAGGTGAAATTCGGTTAGAAAATATGGTAGGAGATTTGGAAGTAATTATGTAATTAAGTTAACCTGCTGCATGCAGGCAACATTGTTCCGTGATTGCAAAGAGATTATTTTACTGTTCAATGGCGGTTTCAGAGCATCTGAAGAAAGAGAAGTTTGTCCACCTGCGTAGCGATGCGCAGGTACTGGCGGAGCCTCTGATTTCTGTGAATGATCGCGTGTTTCATCTATAAAGAATTACTCGCAATATATATTCATTAAGCGTTATATACAAATACAATAATATTTTAAAGAATAACCCATACTATGTTTTCGTTCTCGTCTACTTTTTTGTTTTTCAATGTCTTTGCTTCTCTCGGGATCGCTCGATATCACTTGCATACTGCTTATTGGATTGCTTCAAAATCAAAACGTTAACCAAAAAAAGAATTGTACTATACACATCTTCAAAATAACCTATTACAGACATAAGCATTAAACAAATGAGTACTGCTTTATCACAGGATCAATCCATATCTTTGTAACACTTTGAACTTGTAAAATATTGCAGAAAACTTCCTCAATTGTTTATATTACAAGGGTTTACTTCCTTCTAGCACAGTATGTAGCTAAATAAATGACCTAAATAAATGATTATAAACCAAAAATCGCTTTGTCAGATAACCATATCACAATAAAGCTGATTTACAGCGCTTCTTATTGTTGATGAAATCAAAACTGTCTGCAAGATGCATTGGTAACTCAACTCTGCTTTTAAGTGGAGTACTTAAAATAATATAAGAAATAATATAAGAATATAAGAAAAATATTTCCTGTAATAGAAAAAATGTTAAGCTCAGTTGATGCCTTGATGATAATGTTATATAGCCTTGATGGAGAGAATCATTATCTTCGATAGCATTTTGAGTTATGCATAATTTGAGTGCGGGCATAAAGATTTTCTTAGCAAAGTCGGTAAAATAAGAAATATCAATAACCTGGCAACAACTACTTCAATTTCACCCCGACTGGCGGCTATCACTTGCTCCACTTCCTCAAATGTTTTCCCAGTTAATAAGACACCATTCCATTCCAGAACACGATCTCCTAAATAATAAGGTCATCGAACATGTTTCCTTGAATCTTCAAAAAATGTGCTACATAATGCTATAAAATGAAACTAATGAATTGTTTGTTTTTGTTTAAATAGATCACTACGTTTGTCACGTTAATGTTATATTAGGAAATGTTATGTTAGGAAAACTAGAAAATTCATTTTAATTCGTTTTTTTGACAGTACTCACTTCATTTAAGACAAATGATGTAAGCAATGCAAATAAATTACTAACGCTATCAGCGATATGACTACATAATATTGGAACAAGTCGCATAGGGAATTTCTTGGACGACACTTACATTCTGTGATCTGACTATATAGCCAAGTGCTGACTGTTATGACCAACATTCAGTAATAAGATTCAGAATCTCATCTTACTTGAAACTTTTATGATGCTGTACGTTCACTATCATGCACTTCAAGCATTTAAAGTAATTTGGAAAGTAACTATCTAATGGATGGTAAAATTATTAAATTCCTTATTTTTGACTGCTACTACTTTCTGCTAATAATATGTTTGGTATACAAAAACTGCTTACTAATGAATCCTAACCTTCTTTGATTTCGCCTAATATTTCTCGAGCCTTTCCGCGATTTATTGCTGATACGAAAGCTGAAAGTTCACCGTTTGGAAGTTTTTTACCACCTATTACTCGAATACCAATATCTGCAAAGCATTCATTAAACTTCAATTAATCATAAATTACGGAATAAAAATTTCACTTATTCATGTCCTGACAGTCGATTTGCAATTTAATATCAGTTTTCTCAAATTTTTGAAATACTATATTCCGCTTTACAAGAAGCTACTATTGATATTTTATAATTGCAATCACGAAGAGAAAATTCTTCAAATGGAAAACTGTTCATTAATCAGTATGATATCTTGTGATGCAAACTCCTTTAAAAATTTTGATTATTCAGTATTTTAAAAATAACCGTTGTAAACATTGGTGTCGTGATATTTGCGCGTCAGTAGAATCTTCTTTATGCTTGCCCGAAAAGTCCGATCGCGTTGTGTTATGGCAGCAGCTGTTCCATCACTATCATCAGATGAGTGTCTCGATTGACTTCCAGTTAATTCTTTTACCTGCTAATATTCATAATTAAGATAAATAACTTTATAAAATCATAATATAATTGTAAATAATGGCATACTATGTCCAGAAGTACACTTCATTATAAATATGTCATCAGAGATTCGACTGCCATATCGGTCATTTGATGGTTTCAATTATTCAAAATGATCGCCGTAACAATCTTCATTTGCTGATATCTTAGATTCCACAAAAAATTAAATTATATCAATTCACTCTAAGACTTTTGCCTTTTCTGTATATCAATTTAACAAAGGCAATAAAAGACTTTAGACTTTGATCTGACACTACTAAGTTTTAAGTCACTCTTTTAAAGTAACTTATTCCGAAAGTTTATTGTGATATTGAATAGTGCAGACTATCAAATCAGCTGACTATACTAAAACAAGAAGGTACGATAAATTTTTCCTGATTATCAAATCTTCTAGCACAATAGAAACCTACTTGATTTCTTCGCGTCTTTTTATCGTGACGTCCGAGGGTGGAGACGTGACTGCAATCGCCTGAATATATATGTCAGCTGAGCAGTTAATTTGAAAGCACGCATAGATGTCAACAAAATTACAGTTATTGGAAATGAGAAATGAACTATTTGAAAATTGGTTGAATATTCAGTTTGACTTCGTTTTTGAATTAAATGATGTTTTTCAACTTCCTACACTGTGCTTACTTTGTTAATTAACGCACAGTTTTCGCACAAATAAACAGTTTGCTTTTATGATTATAAAATTTAACAGTGTTTTAATTCAATTTCACAAGCATAATTTTCAAGGACATCTAATGAATTAATGCTTTGCATTTCTCATTTTCGAAGACAATGAATTATGAAACCAATTCTACCATTCTAAAACTAAAACTACAATACTACACTTAAAAAAACTTCCAATTTCTTCTCGAGGATAAATTTTAATACCTGCAAAGAACTAATACATATGCCAACAATTGCTCTATTATATCAACAATTAAGTTACTACATAATAATGATGAATTTTAATGCAACAGTTAAGAAACAACTTCATTTAACCTACTCAAATAATTGATAAATTATATCACTTTTTGCCACCGATGAAATACATCAAAATTCATAACAGGTCTAAGAATAATTTAAGCAATATTTGCACCTCACAAAATTTCTTTTTAATTTATTAATGAAATGAATTATGAAAAGAAAAATTAATCATCACAACAATTGATTTCATATTAGCACACTAAGAGTTCAGTTCAAATGTACAGGGTTAAGGTGGACATCGCTCAGCGATCGCAAGCACCTTAACACAACTTCAATATCAAATAATACCAATTTTAGCCGGTATATCCTCATTTTTCAATAGAAGAACCATTGGACATCTTCTTACATAACTCAATAAACAATTTAAATTGTCTACAATCGGATTATAAAGTAACATATTCATTTTTACAATTAAAAAATCTTTAAAAAACTTTTCAAACCATATATCATATTATCAATTTTCCAAGCGCCCAAAATTTTTGAAAATGTTGAGTTCATAAAATATGAAACTGGGCTGTTTCCTGTAAGTGAAATTTGTTTCTTAAATTTGTATCTTTTTTAAGTTAACTTCCGTTGTAATATCTTATTTCTTCAGATTTTGATTAATAATACACCTTCTATGTTTATTTAATTGAACTCAACGCTTTCACCTACTTCTGAAAAAAAATCAGTGCTAAATTCAAGATTTTCAGTATCTTCGGAGGAAGAAATATTTTTGCATTGTAACCAAATGATACCACCCTCCAAGGTAGCAGTTAGTTATTAGTTTAAACCTTTTAAATAACTTCATAGTTTTCATCGATCAATCAAATTTCACATTGTCCAATCAGAGCTGAAAGCTTTAATTTATATTTTTTCTAAACTTTTCTAAAAAAATCTTTTCCAAAGGCCATTTCAGAAGCCGAAATAAAATAAAATTTTCTAGAAATTAATAATTTGATTGACCTCAAATAGTCTTTTTTAAAAAATGAAATAGAAATATCATAATTATACTATTTTCCATATTACTGGATTGCGATAACAAGCATTAGCAAGATGACAACTTTTTTTGCAAGCAATCTTTCGTTCATTAATCAAAAGCTGAATTAAATAATAATTCAATACCTCAACAAGGAATGCAAAGTTAGTCTAATAACTTCAGTAATAGTTAGGTAGTTGAACAAACAAAGCGATAAAAAAGCTGAATCCATATACGTTAGTACAATAGAATATAAAAGCTTGAATTTCTTAAACTCTACTACTTAAAATTAAATTTATGCAGATTTTACTGTACCAATAAAGATAGACTGAACTGTTTTATCAAAAAGAAGAAACAAACAAAACAAATACATGAATCACAACGACGAAATATGAGTCAAGATTTTATTTACATTTAGAATTATTGTCTGAAAATGACGTGGATATAAATTAAACTGCATGTTTTGAAATAATGCAAATACCAAACCCTTTTAATAGTACCCAAAAACACAGCTCTGTTATAACCAAAACTTTTTAATAATTTTAACCAACTTTTCTGGTAACAAGTATTACAGTATCCAATGGTCCCTCCAATATGCTGGATTCCTTACTTAATAATAAAAATTCTTTGTCTCAAGAACACCTGACTTTTCACCTATAACTTCCGAAAATTTCTTGTGCACAATTTGATTCATTTATATATGTAAAACTCTTTAACGCTCTTTTTGTAACATAACTCATGTAACTGGGAAGTAGGAAAAACGATAAGATTTAGAGTTATTCAGCAAATTACAGATGATAAAGACAGAAGTCTTAAAAACAGTAGTAAAGTTGACCCACTTTGAAGAATGAGAGTTACAAATGAATCTAAAAATACAGAGTTGCTGAAAGTTTCAGCAAATACGAACTGCAAAAAAAAGAAAAAATGACATGAATGAAAAAATCAAAATCCATTCGTTACTCCATTTTTCCACGATAACGATCAGGTGCATCATAACAAAAGCAACTTAAAGTCCTAAAGTTTTTGTAGCATGCAAACTAATGCAAAGTTTAGACAATTCTAAAAAGAGAAAACCACTTTTAAAACATCAGCACTTCTAAAGATAGCAGAAAGAATCACGACTTTCATGATGGTGATAGCATGGCAATTCACATTAATCAATCCTTGTGATGATGAAAGTAATCCTCATCATGGTCAAACCATATAAAAGTCATAATTCTGTTCACTATTTCAATTTCATACATTTGAAATTATGAACTAAAAAATGTTGAAACTACCCATTAATAAATAATGGAAAGTTTCAACTGAAAGTTAACATAACCGTATAAATCACAAGAAACTAAGAAGACTTTATTTTCTGATCCGATAAGTCGACAACGAAAACAAAAAAAAAATTAAATTTACAGAAATCAACACACTCAAATTCTCCGGATATACGTAATCTCAGAAAAGGGGGAAATATATTTGAAATATTCTCCCTACTGTTCTTATTTTCTATACACTATTTTCTCATAAAAAGTGCAAAATGTATGAATTTTACTTATAACTTCTCCGGATCAATGACTATCGTAAAGCGAAAACAGTGAACACGAAGTATGCATAAGAAACGTACTGATATCCTGAGTATCATGGTGATATCGAAGACAACAAATGCATAATCAATGAATATGAGCATTAGATGAACGAGTGAGATATTCGGAAAAATAAAATTCTGATGAGGCCATCCAAGTCTGCATCACCATGTTCGAAGATCATGAAGTTGAAAGATGAAGTATTATAAGAGAAAAGCTCAAACTGTTAGCAACTGCATCATGATGCAAGAAGTTGGATAATAATATTTCAGGACAATATCGTCAGTATTAGATGATTTTAAGCAAGCAAAAACAGAACATCCACGACCATTAGCGAATTTTATTCGAAATTTGAGGAAATAAAAGCTGGTAAATAATTAAAATTGAAACTTCATTAACAACAATTTCCCACGTTGTATTGATTAAATTAGAATTCTCGCAAATGCATTTAGAATAATAATTATTGGAGAATCAATAGAACCTAGCAGAAGAAATATTCCATGATAATTTCTCGATGATATTTAATCAGCAGAATTTAGTTCCTGTTACCAAAACACTGAAAAAAAAATGATTCTACGGTAAAAACCGTAGATTTTGCAGCTTTTACAGGTAAAATTCTATGAATGCATAAATGAGGTGGCACCATTACCGTAATGTTGAGGACGCGTAGAACGTTGATTTCTCAGTGTTGTATACATGCGATTTAAAGCATCGTCTTTAGGATAAACGGCATCGTAATTGTTCATTGGAATATTTCCATTGGACCAGGTTCTAACTGCATGAGTAGGTTGTTGAGAGGTATATGAATAGTTATCCAGAAATATGGATGGTTGATTTAGTGAATATGGTTGTTCGCCAACGCTCATATAACGGTTACTTGTGTGACATTGGTTGGAATAAGGAGTATAAAGATGGCGATTTCTTACAGCATAGTTTCTGTTTGAAGAATCTCGCAATCGATGAGCTGTTCTATCCCGATAATAATTCCCATATTCGATAGCATAATGAGACGGTCTTGAGCCGTAGTTTGCATCGTTTCTACTATATACCGGTGAAACTCCAGGCAGAGTATTTGGTGTCTGAGGAAAATAATTGGAATAATGATAAGATGGTGTTACATTATCGCCAATTGCACTATTACTTGTGTAAGGCAGTTGCTGATACCAGGGCCAGCTTTCATAATGATCACTTTGTACATAAGAAGGAAAATTTACGCAAGGACCAGAAATTATGGGACGCTGAACTGGTTGATTTGGATGTAAGCATGCTGAGTCAACTTCGATAGAAGGCAATGGATTCTCGTAGTTTACCATAGGTAATGCTTGACCAACGGTGGTAGAGGATCTATATTTAGGCACAGAATAGGGACGTCTTTTGGCTTGGTTAAGATATATCCGCTCCTCTGCTGGATAACCGCTCATAAGCTTCTGTTGGTCAGTTATAAATTGGTTACTCAGGTAATTTGCATACTGTGAGATAATATCAGTATTAGGTAGGCCTTGGGGACCACAGAAATTTTGTGCTCGTGCACTCGGCATATATTGCAATCCATATAAATCATCATATGCAACTTTCATTAATGGACGTCCGAAAGTTACATCTGATTCCGGAAGACGTTGATATGATAACCATGGATCTAAATAATTCGTAGATCGAGTAGCATAAAGGATGGGATCTTCCGCAGTAGTAGGATTTATATTATGCGAGGATCTTGAAAGAGCATCACAACGCCCAGTTGGAATTGGAAGTGATTGGTAATAAACATTTTGTGAATCACCATAACTTCGTTCATTATAACGCTCATAGTTTCGTGGAAGTGATCCGTACCCAAATGAAGATCGACTTCGATTATGATGTACGTAGTCACGTCGGTTTGATCGAGGAGAACGTGTTGTAGGGAAATCGATTCTGGGTAAGGATCCGTAATGGGGAACAGTAGATGAATAGTCAGAAGTAGTAATTGGGAAACTGAGCGGTGAATATAAGTCAATCATAGATGAAATCTTTTCTTTTCTTTGCGCGAGTTCATCCATAACTCTTTGTTTTCTGGTTTCTCTGTTTATTGGATCATCGTCACTGAAAGCAAAACGATTTTTCAACCGTCTTCCATGTTCCCGAAGTTGCCTATCATATTCAGCGAAATATTTTGCCGTAGATTCCAACAGATTTGGTTCCGATGACGAAAACTTATTACTAGCAGAGCTACGGTGACGGCGACTGGATGATCGGTTGCTATGAGCTTCATAAGTCGCGGCGCAATTTGTTTGCGTTTCTGTAGATCGAAAACGTGGTTGCAGCGTCGCCGTTGTGTCAGTATTGATAGTGAATGGATCGAGCCGATTGTCTTTCATTTGCCGTTTGAGTGAGGTGGTAGTTGCATGATAGGTTGAACTTGATATTGCAGTGTATGCATTTCCATTGACAAAGGAATTTTCCGACTGAATTCCAACTGATTTTAATTTCGGTTCTAAACAAAAGTCGTCGGTAGAAACGCCCTTTTCTTGCGTACCACTCTGAATCGAGGATGAAGAATGCGGAATGGAAAAACGTTCTGGCACCGGGGTGGTAGTCACTGAAGTTGTCGTACTAGGTGCTTCACTCGGTACCACACGAGCACCACTAATAAGTTCAACAGGCAATAGACAGGGTATCACATTAGGTATATTATCGATGTCAACAGAACGATATTCAGGCAAAAGTCCAGTAATAAGCATTCGATGCACGATATACTGCCTCTGATTGGCCTCTATTTCGCAAGCTTCCAACGATTCTCGTCTTCTTTCCAAAACCTCCTTAAGTTCCTTTTTCAACAGCACTCGAGCAAGCGGACTGGGCATTTTAGTACCCGATGTTTGTCCCAGCATTGATGAGCGATCGCCCGTTGCAGCAGAAGTTGTCTGTCGAAGGAGTAACTTCGGTTTTGCATTAACAATTGCTGCTCCGGGAAGGATGGCAGGATCTACCGTGCGACAGTAGACGGTCGATGAAGAGGACGGCAATGATAGATTGCTTAGAGAGGCAGTACGAGAAGTAGGTTGTGAGTAGGCACGAGGATCCTGAGTATGATATTGTCGATCGGGAGTGGGAGATACAACTGGAGCGCTTGACGTGAGGTAAACCGGAGCGGGAGGTGTTTCGCTGACCTTCTCTGTACGTTGCGTTGGTATCGAAGGCAGCTTTCGTCGTCCCATCTCCAGTGATGTCGAACATTGTACATCATCCTGCAAACGTCTTGATTATCTATGCTTATCTCAATGATAGTTTTTAATTATTTGATTTCTACTATAACTTATTACAATTTATGCCATTCTTCATATAAAATGTTAATAATTACTTTAATTTATAATATAAAGACTAAGCATTCATAACAGACTTCACAAAACTTTGATCCAAAGGAAAAATTCATTATTTTCTAAAAAGCGCAAATCTCCCTGTAATTTAGCACTCCTACTAAATACTCAAGTCTCCCAGTAATTTAGCACTCCTACGACCAATAGACTATATAAGTTATCACCGTCACTCGTTGCCAGAACCAAAGATGAAGGACAAAGGCTTTCAAGCCGTCGCCACAAATTATGACTAATTTCAATCATTTGAACCAGCAGATAAAGCACTGGAAAAAGCAATGATTTTGGTTCCACACTTATACATTAAGGACGATTTCTAAGAATTACTAAATAAAAGAATGTTTTCGACATGAGAAAATTGAAAAACTCAAATATCTTATTATCTTCAAATATTTTTAGAATCCATCATACAAACTTCACAAGATTCAAAACCTATTACTATACTAAACTACTATAAATTATACACAAGTAAACATTACCATAGTTCCTAATCTTTCATTTGCATTATAAAAAATTGATTCTGATTCTTAATCATAAAAATAGCAATAGAATATAAAGAAATTATACTGACATCATAGAATTATAATGCATTGAACCATTCAATGATATGCAAAAGTTGCAAATTCCTATAGTATTAATCGGAGAATTTTTTTATTTTTGTCTAGGATATACCCAAATGTATAATTTTTTTTTACTAGCCATATCGCTGCAGAAACGTTCCGCTTAAGCGCAAAACAATGAAGGAAAAAAGTATTTTTACGAAAAGCAGTTTGTGGTTGCTGTTATCACGAGATAGAGTCGGAGATTATGTAGCTAAGGCTTTGCTAGCAAGCAAACTCTATTTATCAAAAAAAGAAAATCAATCTCAAGAGACATGATTGAAGTGCAAGCTCATTTCATCGATGCGTACCCGCCACATAAATTACATACATGCATAGCTCAAGTGCTATATATATATATATATGTTTTATACACATATATATATCGTCGATATCTCAAGAAATCTATATTATATGTTAAAAAAAATGTATATTAATCAGTACCGATATGCCGTTGTATCATCTGTTCATTGATGGTCAATAGAGTATTCTATTAACTCAAAAGATTTTCATAATTAATCTGCTTGGAGCAAAAAATAGATAATAATTTACAAATTAAAACTGGAATAATCCAATCAGTATAGCAAAGCAAAATCAGAAGATGGCATCAAGGGAAATAACATTCATAGGATTTTAAATTGATAAATTGCTAATAAATATTCATAGAACTTTAGCATCGATTATCAATAATAAACACTTTCGATTTTTTGATCAAGGAGTGAAAGAAATCAATAAATGGTAAATTGTGGATGAGAAAAACGCGTTAAGAAGCACTGCTGCGTTTCAACGTTTGATATTGGACAACAACATCTGGAGCAAACAAGACCAACCATTTTAATGCCTCCTGGTTTCAATGCTCACTAGCTAATCTCGAAAGAATTACAGCAAACCTTTTTAGGCCTTCTCTCTCTACAACCTCTATTAAGTCCTCCTTTCCCTTTTTTCCACATACACATACACATGAACGTACATACATAATATATTAAGGACACTCCCACAATAATAGATAACATAGATGAGATGGATGGGACTGATATCTGTAATATAGACAGAGAAGATTAATATAACATAACATTGAATGTTGTAATGCAGGAAATCAAATGAAAAGGAAAATATTCATCAAATTATATAGCATGAAATAGGAAATGCTTATATAAAGCCATAATTTTAAGGGAAAATCCCCGAATTACAACCTAACCTGGTAGGACAAACACTTCTTAGTAAAGAATATTCAACATTTTATCATTAAAACATCCTGCGATCTGAATGCTTTCAGTTGCCCATAAAATTATAAAAATGAAATGAGAAACTGATAAATAGAGGAGAAGAGTTAGTTTCAAAATGGTTATTGCTGTTCAACGTGAACAAACTTCTGAAGAAACTTACGAAGAGATTCTTCTCGCAGAATTATATTTCAAAAAGATTTCTAGATTAATAATTTACCTAACACTACTAACAACTTTTTCGATTTATTATGAATTATGTAATGACATGTAATAAGCAGCATAAAGATATTGCATATTCATACATATGAAATATATTCCTCTCCAGAGAATTGAAAAAAGAAACATCTCTATCACGCACAAAATTATTTCCATTGAGTGAAGACTAAAGACTTTACTACCAATGCTAACTGATATTACTATCAATGGTTAATGAGAAACTTTTTCTTCTCACGTCCCTGACGCATCATTGCACATCGATAAATTAAATGATAGCTGATAAATCCTTTTTATTTACGAGAGAATATTACATTTTTTTTCCTTTACAAACGTAATATTTCTTAATGCAAAGAAAATTTTTTCTTTTTTTAGAAATAATTTGAAAACAGTAAGAGAAACATAATTTATCAAAATCTTGTGGGGGCAATTACTTTGAAAAGCAAACTGGAAAAGAAACAAATAAATACATCAACGAAAATATCAACTTAAGTATGCTTTTCTTCTTCAACCGTATCATATTAACTCCTCATTTTTTTGAGGAAGAAATTAACTATTTGTATCAGAAGTGCTAGAATTTAATTCCATTAACACTTTTCTCTAAATTTTTGAAATTTAATAGTTACAGGATGAGGAGTATATAATGCAACTGAGAAACAAAAAGCACTTCCCTTTTAAACCCTGATATATTGCCATCTTATTCATGTTTTTTTTTATTTTTTATTGTATTGTAAGCATTATAAAACATTTCTTTCAAGATAGTTCATATTTTAAAAAAGTGGAAAATTGTATAGAGCCGTTTATTCCAGAGTACTTCCAAGCAATTCATAAGTTCCTGATATTTAGAAAAAAGTTATTAAGAAATGGAGTATGTTTAATTTAAATTTAGAAGAAAATTGAATGCAAAAGAACTTGATAGAACTGAATTAATAATAATAGGAAATAATTTTCTAAAAATCTAAAGTAACTAGAAAGAAAAGTTAAGTAACCTCTTTTGGAATGGTCTGTGAAAACAGTGTTGGCACATAAGCAGTGGCCAACGTCTCGGGAGTTGTCGACGTACTAGGAACGTGATATTGTTGGCCACCCATCAGCATCATAGCTGGTGATCGTTTTAGTCTAAAAAAACATGTATTTTCTTATTCGTAGAAGAAAAATTAATGAAGATCTCAACAACTAAGTGATCCGGAATCAAGAAAGACGGCAAGAAAAGGTTCTGGATTTCATTTTTTATAAAAGATGGTGTTATGAAACATTTAACACCGATTATTCATACAAAAAGCCTCATTAAATCATTGTAATTTAAATACACAAATTAGATGTTAACAACTTTGTGGCTGTCGGATCAGTATCAAATCTGGATGATACAGCTTCAACATTCGAATTTAGTCCACTTCCTAAAGTTTCTGACAGTGATGCAAGTTTTGTTTTGGAAGATGAGCTGAATGGCTGTCCTCCCATCATCTGGTGAAAGCCTGTGGTACTACAAATCGAATTTGATAATGCTTCACTTTCCAAACGTTGGTTTATTCCAGAATTCACTTCCAATACTTCAGTTCCAGAATCGTCCTCTGAAACATGATTATATATTTAAAAATAGATAACAGGGATACCCTTACTCAATTTTCCCAAGAACAACTGATCAACAAGTTCAATGCAGTGTGTCGTAAAAATAAATAATATCGAGCAATAAATAACATTTTCCAACAGAAAAAGAAGAGAAAAATCTCAACATAAAATAACAAACTAATAGCAGGCAAATTTGTAGATATTTCGATCTCATCAATTCTTCCATTCTGCATATCATCGAAATCGGAAGATGCAATACGATGCGCGGAAACATTGAAGACCATACCATTGTTAGATAATGAAACACGATCGGAAGGTAAACAAGAAGAATCCTGCATAAATAAAACATTATGAACTTTTTGTAGTGACTATTGGACATAATTTTTTGAAAACAGCAGCTTTGAAAGGTGGGAAAATTTTCTTTGTTTCAATGCTCCTCTCAATAGGTTATTTAACATTCAATTACATATGAAGCTTGAGCGCAAGAAAAAATAATGTCAAATTCAAATCAGTAGCAAAATTCAATCAGCGAACACTGACGAGTACATTCCTTTTTATCAGTAATGAGTTTATAACCTAATTTTTTTCAAAATTTCTTTCACAAATCAGTTCATAATTTCATTAATTTCTAAGAAACAATAAAAAGCTGCTATTTAATCCATAAATAAATTTGATATATGTATCTTCAGAACTGTAATGGTGCATACTCCTAAATTTTCTACAGTAACAATCGTAAAACTAATTGACTTTCTGTGCAGTTGATGAAGTAGTTGTGATATGTTCCAGTTGCGTTGAAACTTCAAAGTTCTTCACATTCGCCTCAACTGCTGAAGTAACTGCAGTTGTTTCTGCATCATGAAACAATGGTTGTTTTGAAACTCCAGCCTGACGCTTTTGCAATTGACTATAGTAGTCGCTACTATAGACAGTTGTCGTCACATCTCGGCCTAAAATTATCTAATTTTGGAGTTTTTGTAAATTTTTCAACACATAAGTAATGATTAATAAAAGTACACAACAGATACAACAAAGGCAACTAAAGGGAATGAAGTTGAAACTACCCGAAAATTTATATCATGAAAGTTTAACCTTTTTGAACAGAATTCAAAGCTGAAACCGTATTTAGTGCAGCTGCTCCCTCACTAAGAACAGTGAAATTAGAAGTTGCTTTTGGAATTGAAGATTCTGTGTGTATCCTGCGAATCATTTCCTTTGCTAAATTTCACTAGTTAATTTAAATTAAATATTTATGATATTACGAAAGAAATATTCTATAACGAATATCGAAAAATCAAAACAAGTTCTCTTGCTGATTTAGCTTTACCAAAATTGCAAAGTAATTTACCGTAGAACTTCGAATCGGTATTGACTTGTCCATCATCTTGTTCTTTATCCTCCGGAATTGTGTAAACCGATCTATGAGTTAAGAATGACTGGCCATTGTAGGAGTTAGTTGCAGCTGTGCGATCAACGTCATCATGTCCCAATGACTATATCAATTTTTACCATAATTTAGTCATTATCAATATCATATAAATATAATTTCTTCAATGGTGGATCATCAGAAACAAAAATAAAAACACTGATGTAGAAATCATTTTTGAAATGATAATTTGAAGATACTAGAAGCACATGGACATAAAATTTGTTTACTCACATTCTCTTCCACGACTTTCTGTGTGCCGCCATTATCATCACTATCCAGGAATGGATTTTTCCTCTCGGAGATAACTTTATTGAAACTCGTTGTTTTGTTATCGTGCTCAGTTTCTACTGATAATGGGACCCCATCGTATGCTACCTGATATTAATTCACTACCACTACAATATTCACCAATGAATGTATAGAAGATAAGGCTTATATAAGACGAAATTTTACCTCTGGCGTTGTACTTTCATCGTGTGCAAAAATATTATTTATTGCCTCATTTCTAATTAAGTTATCATGAACCCACTGCACGTCAAATTCATCATTTGCTGCTTCTCCAAAAGCCTGACAGTAATTTAACGCTCATTGTTGGAACTTCATTTGATTTATCAAATTAAAAATATCTCGAACTTAAAAATATTAAAAGAATTTTTCAACCTGTATTTGCTGTAAAACAGCTTTCCCGAGCGCCTCTTGTTGCTCTTGCTCCTTTTCCACTTCGTCATACGGTATCGGTGGTGCAGAGGGTACTTCGATTACCTAAAATTATGATTTGAAAAAAGTGATTCAATTATGATCTAAAGTTTAAATCCAAATTGATGAACCTGATCGGGATAATCATCTTCGTCAGAAGAAGGACTTGTTTCAGCATCGGAATCATCATCAGCTGATAATCGAATTCTGTCATCGTGATCAGTCACTGTTATTGCTGGTGGTGGAATTCTGCAGCATAGTAAATAGTGAAACTAACAAGAAACTGATAAAATGAATTATTTGAAATATTCATTAAATAAAAATTGGAGAAAAATTACGAACCGCATAACGTGCCAAGTTTTTGACATTTCATGTTCAACAGCGGAGATCTGTGATTCTAAAGCCTTGTTTGCAATATTATCCTAGAATTTCCACTAGCTATTATTTCTTCTTACAAAAATTCTTTATCTTCTAAAATGCCTTATATTAATGGAAATATCACTATATCCGAAAAGAATAAACGGACAAATTGAAATAAAGCGGGCTTATAGTACTAATGAGGAATCGTTCATTATTATCTTCAATTGTATTTATTTTACATACATTTTTTTCAGTTGTATCACTTGACTCCTTAACGGTGTCTTCAGAAGCTGAAAAATGTAATTCATTATAACTCCATAGTCCATAATCATTAAATTATCAAAAGCTGCAATCTGCTTGCGAGAGTTCAAAAAACACTAAAAGTTCTCTATACTCTCCGTATTAGCTGACGACAATAGAAGGAAAAAATGACCATTAGCCGCTATAATTAGCTGGCGTATATCGACTGATTTGATATAATTTTCTGTTCTCTTTTCACTTTTTTGCACGTCTATATCACTTTTTTCTTCTTCTTCAGTAAAAACTGTTGTCCACATTCGGGGCTTCCGCTCAGTCCATTCATAATGCCCCTTAAAATTAATACATTTAATCACTTATGTATTAAATCATTTTTTTCAATTGCATTTAAAGCAGAAAATTATTACGAAACATTAATTAAAGCCACTTAATGCTACAATCAATGAAGCTTCATGTCAAAACAGCATAACTTGACAAGAGTTTGTTAATGCTCTTTTTGTGTTAAATCAACAGATAATTTGAAGATAACGAGCAAGATTGAATTAATATAAATATGAAAGTAAAAAAAAAATTTTCACTTGATCGAACCAATCGACAGCTCCAACACCACTGTCCGTATCTTGATTTTCTTTCGGAGAATCCTCCATTTGACTGAGGCCATCAAATGTAAATCTCTTATCATCTCCATAAGTGTAGTCAAAATCAGCACTACCATAATCACTACTTTCAGGTGCTGATGAGGTATCTGTTTCGTGAATATCAGTCCCAGTGACAATACTTGATGCCAAACTTGGATGTCGGAAACCAAGATCACAACTGCTGTCTTCAGTTATTGTGTAATCACTATCGATTTGCGACACTGTTACACCGATAGGAGATGTAGCAGATGATTCCATAAAGACTTCATGATTCCCTATATCCTGGTCACCAGTACTTTCAAACTTTATATCCTGACGCCATTCACTATCTTTCGTATGATCACCTGATTTTTCTAAAATAAATGGTTTTCAGTTGAAGTAAATCGTTTACTTATACTTTATTTATAACTGGTAATTTATTTATGCTTTATTCAATTAAAATGAATAATTATTACATGTAGATTTCTATTTCTTAAAAATTTAGGAAAAGACGTCACCATTCAGGAAAGCAGGTTGCGAAGGAACAGAATAAGTAACTTCGAAATGCTCTTCTTCTGCAGCTTTCATCACAGACAAGACTTGATCCCCTTCAACTTCTGAAAGTCCCGCTAAATTATCGTGAAATTCATCTGTAAAATATTCGAAAAATGATCCAATATAATACATGCATTAGACAAAAAAATCATAGCGACTAATCGTCATTTAATTGATTATTTGGAATATTATTTTTAAATCTATCACAAGAAAAAACTGGAAATTCATATTGGAATTCTTTAACTAATGGACAAACCACCAATTGGAGTAATTGAAAGTGGTGCGGTCGATACTGGAAGCAATGATGGTACAGGTGGAATAATATTTGACTCTTCAGATTCGGCAGCTTTCATCACGCTGATAATTCGGTCACGTTCAGCTGGCGATAAAGACGACAAATCTATTTCATTCGTAATGTCTGAGGAGAAAGGGGAAAGCGGCATCGTAACGGACGACTTCGACTCTACTTCGTTGATTGAGACGGAATCTATTTTCAATTGTTCTGGCAAACTACTTGCGGAACTCCTGTAAATAATAAACTGCAGCAATATTATTAGTTCAATGAAGAAATTGATACGATTTGTATTTGCAAAAAAATCAATATCCATAGATTACAAAATTTTCGACCACATTGGAAATGAAGAACTAATAAGGGTAAAAGGCATTTCAATAACCTTCGATCCTCATTAGTGAAAAATGAATCCAAGGTATGAGAAGCGGGTATTTTGTCCGGAGCTGATGATCCAGACACACTAGTCGACGCCATGTCTAATTCAGCGCTTGCCATTACCGCCATGATTTTTTGACGTTCCTCCTCCGACAATTCCTCCAAGCCAGGCAATAAATCATTTTCAGGAAGGGATGGATTTGGAAATATCGGATACAATGATGGTATTCTTTGCGGAGGTTTTGGCTATAAATTAAATATTTATAAATTTCCAATATATCAAAGGATAATTTGCAAACAGTAGTCTAAAAAAAATTAAAGCGTGAAAATTTGTTAATTTTAAGAGTTAATCTTTCTTTGGACTCAAAGGTACTCAATTGTTCTGTTTGATTAATCCTCAAGTTTGAAAATCAAGTAGTTTTTAATTCGATTTCAAGAAAAATCGAAAACACAAATCAGGAAAAGAGAAATAATTTTAAATTTAAATAGAAATGACCCATTTAACAATGTTAACGAAAACTAAAAACACTTTTTTACTAAAGTTCAAAATATTATGCATTATCGATAAAAAATAATTTTAAAGAAATTATTAAAAATTCATCATATTCAGCTTATCATGTTAAATAAAACACAACAAAAAATGCCCGCCAACCTTGCGAGACTTTGTCAAGTCGGAAGTAGAGGTTGCATGCTGCGCAACTTGCGCAAGTTGCTCAGTAGCTTGCTTCGCGCCTTTAAATGCATCACCGGCCAAACGTGACAATGAGCCAAACATACTTTTTGAAACAACACGTGGTTCACTTTCCGTGTTGCGCCTCTCTTTTTCTGTGCCTACAAATTTAAACGTTCAAACTTTAAATGATACTAAAATGATCTTATAAGTAGGCAGTATCTATTTTTATCGTTTTTCTCGTTCCCGCAAAATGTCTTTCACAAACAATACTTTTTAAGAACAATACTTCTTCAATCAATAATGATTATTTCATAAGATTCACAAAATTGGAGCTCACTGTATTATCAAGATAAGACATACCTGGTAAATACTGTTTTTGTTTTTGTTGTTGTTGTTGTAGTGTTGGTGAAGCAGCAAAGTATGATGCATAAAGCTGCGACGTGCTCTCGCCAGAATCTACATTCAGCGCTAATATTTCTGAGGCTTGCACTGCTGGCGCTGCTAGTTGTGATGCTTGATCGATAGGCAAGTGCGCAATGCCTACGTTGCTTGCATTAAAGGCCTTTGAAGGCTCGATCGATTCAGCTTCAAAATTTATGGGTTTGGTTAATGCTGTCATAGATAGTGATTACGATGGCAGTAAGTATTGTGATTCTCTCAGTGCACTTCTTTTTTCATTTCTGTGAATAAATTTTCGAACTCATTAAATGAACTGATATAATATCAGAAAATTTGATATATAATAACTTTTGCTCCCTAGTATTACGACGAACTCCTGATTTCATTTAAGAAGAATCATGAAAGCTGAAATTAAATCTGTAATCAGGATATAAGTTCATTATGTTTAATAATGAGAAAGAAAAAGTATTGTCCAATTATTCGTCTATTATATCTAACCATTTAAAGTCAGAAATCTACTGACGAAATGAGCATTTAGAACCTAGTTGATAACTTTGCTCTTTTCCCGCAAGTTATTTTCTCTTTTATTTCATGATAACAATTGTTTTATTGCATGCGGATAATACTACTGCTTCTATTTTTTTGCCGCAAAATTTGCACTATCACCAAAAAAGTTTCCTTCACTAACTTTAAAAATTTCTTTGCGGATCCCTAACTTAAAATACGCTGCAATGTGAAATTCAGCGTAACAATGTGTAAGATATATTAAAAATTAACTATGGAATAATCTATAAGGAGGTAAAATATGAAATAGAATTGCTTTAAATACCGATTTTTCTCAATAATTATACAGGAGTAATTACGCAAAAGATTATTTTATTCAGCATTTATTTTCTCCAACTTTAAAATGCATTCAAATAATCTAGTTAAAGTTAAGTCAAAAAAGCATTAGGTTTTTGTTTTCTAAACGGGAAATTCTAACAATGCGATTGACCTATCCATAAATGCAGCAAACGAAAATATCATTTTTCGATTATTGGTATAACTCAGTTATGAATGTATAAATTTTAAATCTAATTTCACTGAATAAATTTTAGTGAACTAGAAGAGTACCTCTTACGCAATGATTATCGTGAAATTATATAGTTTTAAATCAAAACCTGAAATTTTAGCAGTTTCTTCAGCACATAATGAATTCCTCAGCGAACTTAAACGTTCTTCATACCATTTCCCAATGTCTACTTCGCGGCCAAGTTCCTCTAATGATTTCATTTTATTATCTCGTTCCGCATGTGCATTTTGCCATGACCCGGTTCTTTGATCAGCTATCAAATCTCTTTCAACCAACTGCTCCAACAACTTATCGTTTACAGTAAAGCTATTCAGTGGTATATGATTTGTGTCATACACTATATCCTTTTCACTTTCTGTGGATTCCATATCTATATGACCATCTGACCTTACTTTATCATCAAAATACAAAGCTTTCGCTCCTTTAACATCAATTATTGACTCTTCTTGTTGTTTTTCATGTTCTTTAATATCCAGGACCATTTCGTTTACAAAATTTGCGACATCTTCAACTCCCAAATTCTCGTCATTATGCATAGAAAAATTTGACGCATCTTTTGCATTCTCAAGTTCGAATTGAAGATCAACTTTTTTAATATGTTCAATTTCTTCCTCTGTTAGCCCAGCAAATCTATCAACGATTTCTCTATCGGTAGCATTATCCTTTGCGCCTAACTGTGTTGCACTTGTGAAAGAAGGAGAAGAGGTTATGCCTAAAATCTGTTCGTTTTGTGATATTCCTTGACTGTATAGTTTTGTTTCGCTGTTCGGCAAAACTTCCATTCGAATAGTGGTTGGCGAGCTTGTTCCAGAAAACAGGCCGAACGACTTTACAGTGTCCTGATCTATTTCCACATCTTCATCTGATGCTCCCGGACCAAAATCTGATGATTCACTTGAGGACATGTATTCTAAATCTTGATTTTCTGAATATTTATTAGTTGTTTCTGTGGGAGCCAAATCCTTCATTGTTACCAAAACTTCATCATTATTTGCATAATCAGTTTTCTTTACTGATGCTACATCTGCTTTAAAATTTTGATTTTCAGAATACGCCTTCACTGATTCTTCCATTATTTGCTTATTTGCTTTTGATACATCCCTTGCAGATGCAATATTATGAGAAACTTTTGCTTCATCGACGTTACTTTTAAAGGACAACGTCTCAATCACACTATTCTTGAGTGGATTCAACATTTTAGCAAATTTGTTGAAAGTAATTTCATCCGATGCTACATTTTTTTGCTGCAGTTCCACTTTATTTATTTTAGCGAACATACCTTCTTTCGTACTGAATCGTTCTAGAAACGGTATTTCAAGATGCCAAGGAGCATTTCTCTCCAGTTCTTTGGTATGTTGCGGTTCGTCCTCATTCATATAATTTTGAAATTTGTCTTCAGTTAACAGTCTATCTGGTGTTGGATCTGAATCATTTTCTTTTCTTTGTCGTCCTTCAAGAATAAAAAATTCCTCCATTTGTTTTTCTGTTTGTTGTACAGGTCGTATTTGCATCATTTCTTCCTCAGTTAAAGTGTTATTTTCTTCGTTATGATCTTGAACTGTTTCTGTTTCTTTTTTTTCAATGAAACCATTCCCTTCCAAATGTTCTATTTTTCCTTCGGCGGAATTTATTAAAACACTTTTCTCGGGAAAACTGATGTTTTTGTTTTCTTTTAGATTCGCAGCAACTGCTGTTTCTTCTACTTTCAGCTCTTTTGACCGTTCCTCCGAAACATTTGCATCCATCAGCTTATGCTTTATCAAACATTCATCCTTTTCTTTCTTCTCTTTGTTGATTTTAGATTCACAGAGAAATGACTCGTCAACAGCTTGCAATTCCTTTATCCGTCGTCTTCCAGCAACTTTCGTTTGTCCTAACTTTTCTTCATCGACCACACAAATATTTTGTATTTCAGGTACTTCTTTCACTATTTTTTTAGGCGAAAAAACGTTTGATTCCTCCAATTTTTTTGTCTTTTCATTAACTAACCTGATTTGTGCCAACTCTTCATCAGTCAGGTTGACAGTCTTAGTTTCCACTACTTCTCTTGAAATAGATTTCTCGAATCTTTCTAGTTCTTTTGTTTGTCCTTCAAGCTCTTCTGTATGCATTGCGACTCCCTCAATTATTTTCGTCTCTAGTTCGTCGCAATTTTGAGAGATTTTCATTTTTTCCGTATCTGTGGTGATAGTTTTTGCTTTGTTCAAGTCTTCCTCAAAAGGATCCGTTGTCGTTACATATGATTTCAAACTTGGTATTTTTTGAAGCGAACTTGTATCGCCCATGTTGTCAGCTTCACTTATAACAGACTCTTCCACTTTCTGTTTACGTCTTTCACAAATTATTTCTTTTGCACTTAATATTTTTTCCGGTTCTACTCCTTCAGCAGAAAAATTCGTGATTCGGACATCTTGTACATTTATGTTGGGACCCTTCGAAGTATTTAATTCTTCCGCTATCTTCGATTTTGTTAATGAATTAGGAGCCATCATGTTCTGCAAAGTTCTGACAATTTTTTGACCACTGGTAGGCCAACTTATCCACTGATTATCAGCTTCCATCATCATAGCTGCCTCAGCGACTTTTCGAATATGTTCCATTTCTGCATCTGAAATGTCATACATAACTTCTCTTTTGCCATTCTTCTCGAGGTCAGCTTTTGTATCCAAATTTGATTCTCGTTGAACTTTCATTGCACTAGTTTCGGGTACTGTCTCTCCAAGAATTTCCTCATTTTGCTGGTTATCCAGTTTTTCAAATGAAGAAGTGTTTTCTGTTGGTTTGTTCAGTAAAACTTTCAATTTGTTTGACTCTTTCGGCTCACTCGTGTTACTCGCTGTTTGATTAAGAATACTGTCGAATTTCGCTTCATCAATAGCATCTAATGAATCTTCCCTGACAGTAGTATCCGCATTTGTAACTTTGATAACAAATGGAAATGCGCCTTTTTCCGCTTTCTCAACAACACCTTCGATATGCGTCCGTTCATATGATTCGAAATCGTTCATATCCGGGAGCTTGTACATAGATTGTCTGAAAATTTGATATATTTTGTGGGAATGGATAAAGTAATTGTTTCATTTTTTTGACACCGATCAAATATTTAGTTCTTATTATCTTATGAACAGACAGTCTGATATGCATCCTTGGTAATTTGAAAAAATAAAACACAAAACACAGACCTTCTAGAAGCTGTTGGTGTTGACTGGCTACTTCGAGATCGTCGATTCGCTGCACTCAGTACCTAAAATTCAAGTTGAATAGCATATGCAAAAAGTTGTTAATTCATCAATGCTAGCTTTTTCAGAAGCGATTTCGCGTACTGCATTCTCTGTTAATCAAGTCATATAGCATCAATAATCAGAACGTGCTATGATAAATCATTTTAAATTAATTAGAATGAAGGATAATAAAGTAATGGACCTTAAAACTCGTTGATAATGCTGCTAATTAAAATCATATATTATTTTCGTGAAATATTGTTTATGGCGATATTATTGCATTACTAGTGATGAAACAAACTTTTTCAATATGCTCACGCTCCTCACTTGAAAGACCAGCCAATGCGCTATCGGGTAATTTTTTATTCAATTCGGAACCGTTGCTTGAAGCTCCAGATGTTCTTCGAAGCAAATCCATAAATTCGTTTCTTCCATCAGGAGAACTTTTTCGACTTGATGACGCATCGCTTTGTCGATGACTTGTTCGCCATATAAATGATATTGGAGAACGTGGTCTCTCTTCTCCATTAGCCGTTCCACCACCTCCAAATAGGGAAAACCAAGACGAACTTCGAGAAGATCTGATTTCTGGCACTGTTACTAATTGCGGTTGTCTTTTTTCAATTGAACTTAAACAACTGAAACTAGTTTTTTTTAATTCATAAATTAAACCGAAAGGCTACCACTAAAAAATTAATATGAGCAAAAAATCTCGATATGAAAGCTAGGTGAACTATTTATGTACAAACGAACTGATGGATTTATTACAACATACAGATTCGGACCAAATAAATTTAATTTGAATAATGTTAGAAACAGTCTGCAACTTACTACAGCTCTTATAATTTCCCGAAGTTGATAAGCATTAAAATAGTTTCTAACCCCGATGTAGTTTTTCTTTCAGTTTCTTCATCACTTTCTGATGGAGTGACAGGTGCTGACTCTGCTTGGGTGTCGATATCGGCACGCATTTGTAAGAAATACCTAGCTCTTGGATTAAGTTCAGCTCTGAAGTGATTTCCTAACTCCACAGCAGCGAGTTCGGCGACTTGTTCTGTTATCCGTTCTGCGAAAAAATTGAGGCGCATCAGGAAGTCTGCATGATGCAGCATGGATCCATCACCAGCAATGCTTTCTCGCTCACAGCGTTCAAAGATATTCATTTGATGAGTCCCTCGAGGTTTCTTATTTTTAAACAGCCACGTTGAGGAAGGTTCTAACGGTTCTTTATTTTCACCATTCTCCGTTTTTGTAAACATGGAATGTGACAGTAGAGACCCTGAAGGACCAGAAATCTTTCCAAACCTTTCCCATTCATTTTGTAAAACGGGCACTACTGCATTTGTGCTAGAACTTGAATCCTTTTGTTTTATAGAAATGATTCCGATATCGCCAAAGTTTTTAATCTTGCTTGTCGCAATTGAATCTGTATCATCCTCATGAATCAGTATTTTTTCATTGCTATCGTTCTTTCCTACTTTTCCTGGCATTCTAGATTGAGAAGCGAGCAAATTTTGATCAGTGTAAACTACAAAGACACTAGAAGCACGGGTAATTGATGGTTTCATACCGTCAATATCTGTTTTCGGAGAATATTCGTCTTCATTGTTAAATGTTTTCCAGAAGTTAGCCCTTCCATAGCGTGGCATCTTTTCCGTCAATCGAAGATTGCGTGACATTTTTTTGTAAAGTCGATCTGTATAAGTTACTGTTGAAGTGACATTGAATCCATCAATGAGGTAGTGGTTCGAATGCTCTAAACTAAGTTCAGCTTTTCCATTAGGTTGGATTCGTGGATATGATTTTTCTTCAATAAGCATGGTACTTCTTTCTTCCTTAACTATTTCTCTACCCTTACAAATTAGTTTCTTCGAAAAGCAACTAGCATCATCTTCGAACAACTGATCGTTTCTCCGAATTTCGTCAGAGAAGTCATCCTTCAATGATTTGCTGGTAATCGACTGTTCCCTATATTGTTGTCTTTGTTCCTGATATGGTTCTTCAGATATGAATTCTTTTGGATAATGACTGAGAGGTTCAGTTAGAACAGTTTTTGAGGAATTATCCGAATCTTTTATGGTTGATACAATTTCAGGCTTCCGAATATCAGCATCCATTTTGATTTGCCCATTAGAAAGTTCCTCCTGTTTTGCCAGCGTGTTAATATGAAGAGTTTTGTTTCCTCTATGCTGTTTTTCATCGAAATAATTCATGCTTACTGTTGAAGCAATTCCCGAAACTTGTGGAATATTAAAATGAGCAAATGATTCTTCAGTTAACATGAACTGACCATTTGCCATAGATTCGTAACTTAATACTGCGTCACTTACGACTTCATACGGCTCTGTGGTAAAAATGGTCGTATCAGGTCCAGAAGCAGACAAATCCAAACTTTTTCTTGCTGCGTCTGAGTGTTCGAGATATATACTGCAACTTTTAATAATATGCGATCCAACGTTTCGCACATTTGCCAAATTTGCATTCTCATTTTCAGTATTTCTTAGCTTTCCTGTTGCAGTTTCTTCAGCAGATATCTTTAGATTATTTATACGAGTATTGCAATGAGTAGAATGAAATTGATAGAGTTTAGTGCATGCCGTTTCAGCTTCTGGATATAAACTTTGAACTATTGGACTACATTCAACAACAGGATTACTCATCAAGAGCTCGTTATCAGCAACCACTTGGTCAACCTTAATAATCGTCTCAATTTGATCAAAATTCTTTCTTTCCTGGCTCTCCTCCATGTTGCACATTTCGTCCGACGGGACGAAATTCATTGATAGT